>JACEVL010000013.1:1619972-1703053 GCA_020284085.1 Aporrectodea caliginosa
TGTTGACTACAGGTCCCATAAATAGATTACGAGATGCAGAAGTAAGAGGTGAGCTCGCCCAATCAAAGGACCCAATTCAGTCCCGACCAGGACTGGATGCTGCCCCGACAGCAGCCGCGCCTTCACTATTGGCCACCACGTCAGGAAAGAAGGATAAGGGTATAAGTGACCCAACAGGACCGGTAGGGATTGAATCTGTGAGACGAAGTGCAAGACTGCTGGCCAAAGGCAGTCAACCGGTAAGGAGCACTTCGGTCTCCATTCCCTTGCATGTAACGTGGACTTCTGGTTCCAGTCGATTAGATGGCGGCGAGGACGACGCGGTCGAGATACTCCCCCAAATACACAGCGAACTAGCAACTCCTGGGGGGAGGTTACCCACAGAGGACACGACGTCCAAGAGGGGAGACCCACAGCGTCACAGTATATATCTCCTTCGTCTTGTGTTTCTTCGATCGCTACTTGCGCCATGCTGAGCGATGTCCGTGTAGTCGACTTTATTACTAATTAATGCAATATCGTATTAAAGATACTTTGAGAATAAATCATTGAAAACATCTTGATAAGCACTAAAAGGACATAAGAGCAATAGGAAAATATGCTGCTAATTAATAACAATTAAGGTAAAATCGGCAAATATAGATAAGACCTTGCTTATTAGTCTCCCTGGACCAGGATCAGTTGCTGAGTAGGAAGTAAGTCAAGTCGTGCTAATTAAACTTAACATTCTAAATAAAGTAGGTTGTTATTTGCAGCTCATTATAGTTGGTTTGCTGTGGAGGTTTGAAAGGTCCTTCTAATTGTTTGATATAATCATGTTGATAAATTCTCTCGAAGTGGTCTAGTAAATGTTATAATCATTGTACTTTAACGTTGACCTGTAGCTGCAAGATCTACCGATGGAGCTAATTGAGTGTATCCTCGTTAAAGTCGTAGCTATGGAAGTGAAGGGTATGAAGCTGGCCAAAAGCGTGTGGAAAGAAAAGGCTGATCTTGTGATAAGCCGACTTAGAAGTGTTTGTTCGCAATGGAGCAGTATCCTTACGACCAACTTCTTTCGAAATGAACTTCACAGAGCTCTAGACGGCATTGGTTAGTTCACGAAAATCTGTTATAGCTCTTTTTATACGTACAAATAACTAAACATCTGTATTTGGAATTACGGTCAATGTGTAATTCAGTAATAATTCTTACTATGAAATGTTACCGATATTATTTATCTTTACCCTTGGGATGTTGTGGCGATTGGCCACGTCACTACGTTTCTGCCTGATTTTTTACACGGCACTGTGTTTTCTCTAAGGCTGATTTCTTTAGAATGAATCGTATCTCTCGTATCTGTCGATTTATATAGCGCCTACAGCAGAATAACTATTGCAAGGTTCTCTCAGCACGGAAAACCCGGGGGAAAGAAACACCTTTAAAGAGCGAGAGACCGATGAGGAATAACCAGTCATTAGTTTAGCCCTTAGTGAGTGGCAAGGTCATTCCAAGTAGAGGGACCAACCACAGCAAATGCCCGGCGTTGAGCCAAGGCAGTCCTATTCCTAGGAACAAAGAGATCAAGCCAATCAGCAGAACACAGAGGTTGCAGATAACGGCTTTCGCATATTGTCAGAAAGATATTTCGGGGCACTGCTAAGCTGCGCTTTGGAGACTAGAGAGAATCTTATATTGGATGAACGCAGTGATAGGAAGCCAGTGCAAGACTTCAGGCATATATATATATATATATATACATATATATATATATATTATATATATATATATATATACTGTATATGCGCCAAGCGAGAGAGTCGGGCTATGAGCTGGAGCATTTGAGGCCGATTGAAAGGAAAAAAGACGCTGTTCACAGAAGTTAAACATTTCTACTCTGGCTGGGATTGAACCTTCGACGAATTGATTTATCAGTCAGCGCGGTAACCACACGACAATCGCGATTCTACGTACACATAATATCACGTGAGAGAAATATTACAACGTTACAGCGCTCGTCAATAAACTAGGTGCCCTGCGACTAGGTTTAGAGTAGCGCTTCAAAAATTTGGAGTTCACGAAAACGATTGCATGAAATGTCTAGACCTGAAACGGTTCTTTCTGACGCACGCCTGTAGAATGTAGATCTGCTCTCTCTGTATTCGAATATTAAATTTCTCTTGCACCCAGGGATACAACCAACGTCTTCATCAAATACGCCTTCCATATTCCTTTTAATAATAATTTTCTATGCAATTATTTTAGGTAACTTTTCATTAGTACAATATTGTAACAGTGCTCCTATCTATTATATAGGGCTGTCTTATCTGTTTATGACTAGACAGTAGGGTGGTCCACAAAAACAAAGTTCAAGCTAGAAACCAGGGCACCCTCTCAGTTTGTTAGACCTGTCAATAGTATTATTGAGATAAAATTTCAGCATCTTATTCCAGCTGAAAGATGTTGCTCAATGACATAGAAATATTACCATACAGTAGCAATTATACTGGTAAATCTTGATGTCGTATAACTTGGTCAACAACTCAACATTTGTCATGAAGATGAGATTCAAATAGTTTCTGTTGTGCTACACATTATTTCCTCAATTAGTGTCTTTTCATCGGTATCATTTACGCTACTTACTTACTTACTTACTTACTACTTACTTACTTACTCGCTTACTTACTTACTTACTTACTTCATTTACTTACAGGTATTTTGAACAAAGTGTAAAGTTCTTGTTGAAGGTCATGATGTCTACTTCCTGTGTGTTGGCAGACGGGAATTTTCAAATTTACCATTTGCCAATGAAATTAAAGAGCTCATATTTAACACTTTAACTCTTCGGTGTGCCCAAATTAGCCTGTGGGACAGGACGCGATGGATCCATGGCCATTTATAATCTTCTGGAGTTGTGGAAACTCATTGACAAGGTTCAAATCTTGAGCTTTGATATCTGTCAACACTGAGCTCTTCAACGGATTGTGCGTTCTGCTGGAAAACAAGATAGATCGAAAGCTCCTGTGGTTGGCCTTACTTCACCATGTGATGGAATTAATTTTAGCAAAAGTAGGCTATTCACCTTGTGCTGCGGTCCATCAAATTCAACACATATTCCAATCTTCCAGACATATAAAGCTGTTGGGAAGGTGTGATACAGGACTAAAAGTCATATCCGGCACTGAACCCTATCATGAAACAGCACTCAGTTTTCTCAAGAAGTTTACTGAAAGAAAGTCAGATTCAGAGATCAGATATGACTACCAAGAACTCATTGAGCTAGAAATGGTTGTCTTGGAAGTTAGCCTTCAATAATTCACTGGAGAGCCCTGGCCAATTCACCATGCTAGTTGGATGGCCAAGTTACTGTATGCCATCAAAATCTACCTTTTTCGTGATCAACGTGGTGCATTCAATCTAACGAAGAAGGAAGAAACTCAAATTCATCGATTTGTGCAGCTTTGTTGCCCTTCTTTACAGAAAAGCATGGACAAAGGCCTCACTTGCTGCTGAAGATCAAGGACAAGATCTGTCACTTTGGATTGATCTAGAAAAATGAGTCAATTGACCCCGAGATCAGCGTTGCTGCCAGGAAGGTCATAGAAACCACTATGCCTTTCAGATGAAGCACTGTCTGGCACTGTTCTCAGACCAACGTCCAGTAACAGATAAGGTGAATATTGTTCACAGATTAACTGCAAAGCCTGGTGAAAGGAAGGTGAGAGGTGATGCTGCGGCCTGCGGTACCGAAGCAGGGGGCTTGCTTGGGTGATTTTGCAACCCAGTGAAAACTGACACTGCTGTCGCACCTGACGATTAGTGATTCCTTTCTTACACTAACACAAGAGAAATGGATCGAGAATGAGGATTACAAACAAGGTAGAGAGAGCATTCAGCAGCTGACAGTGGTGAACGACACGGCTCAGAGGTGTATGAAGTTCTTCGAGGAATTCAACCGACTCATCACCAATAATGAAGAAGAAAACCAGTGTCTTCTCCAAAGTGGTCGTGGAAAATAGGAATGCTATTTGCCTCACAACAAAAAAGAAGGCTGTTGTTGACGCTGTGCTTGCAGTTTCTAGACTCTAAGACTGTAGCTGGTGCTGGAGTCATAAAACCGGAACAATCGACATTCATGGTCAGAAAGATGTCTTTTTTGGACATTTCCAATACTTCAAACCTACTGAAATTTTACACTCCAATCTGACAAATTGTTCTACTATAACATGTGTTGTCAAATTACAGTAATATTTAATTTATCGTGAAATAAAATACATTCGTACAGGAATGTATGCTCGATGCATTTATTTCCACAATTTTTATCGGTATCAGGCAAAGTCCGTGAGCACCGTCTTCCAGTTGGAATTGGAAGCTGAAATTTGGTCTAAATAATACTTTTGATAGGTCTAACAAACTGAGAGGGTGCCCTGATTTCTAGCTTGTACTTCGCTTTTGACCATGCATCTGTGAACCACCCTACTAGACAGTGCAGTATGTTATTAAACTTATTGCTATATTATTTTCAGGGTGATCTAATCTAGCTTTGCGCTAAACTTCTCTCCTACTAGTCTAGGCCTATATATTATTAGGCCTATATGTTTTTGAGGTTTACTGGAAGCAACCATCGACTGTCGTCTTGGGCATTATGGTAGGGTAGCTGCGCTATAGAAGTTATTGGGTAAGACTAGATTAGCTTTATTGAACCGTTACCCAGTCTGATTTTGCTATGATCAATTCACAAACAAATTATTTATCATCATGTCTTCACTTCATTACTGTTATCAGATAGAAATCTAGTCTACAAACGACATCCACTGATTCCGTGTTCACGCTCAGGGTGTTTTGTGGTTTAAAATTACTGGACTTCACATTCAAAATAGAGTACATAACACAGTCAATTTTCTATGTACATGTAAGTTTGAAAATATGGGTCGCCTAATCAGGATATTTGTTTAACGCATGTAATTTCCTTTGCGTAATTTACACAACAGAGTAATGTTAATTTGTTTAGCTCAGGAGACGATTCGTTTGGAAATTTTGCACAAGTCACGCATCCAATGGTTCGTCCTCGAAGTTACTGGAATGAATGAAGGATGACATAGTTATGTGCTCTCAACAATGTGGATCTATCTATATTGTAATTTACGACCGCAGCAATTTGGCAAGACCGAAAGATGTCATCGCACTACCAGGAATACGTCCGAGGCTCATAGCAGCTTGCAACGTATCAAACTGTCTTTATGTACATGATTTAGACAGGGAATTGCATTGCTCTTCAATCTTACGCATTACGAGAGATGAAGATCATCAGCTTGAAATACAGACATGGATTTGTGATCTAAGGTGTAATATGTCTTCTATGTCCGTATCCGCTAAAGGCAGTCTAATGATCATTTCAAAACCGGAGGGACTAGAGTCTCAAGTAGTGAGCATATACAGTCAGAATGGTTTCTTGCAGCATGAAGTAATGTTGTCTCCAGGTATAGATGGGTTCAGATTTGCTTTAAGAGCAATTCAAAAATCAAATGGAAACCTTGTAATACAGTCTGTTGGCGAACAGTTTACAACAGTATTAACTGAGATCGATAAGGGTGGAATTATTAAACGGCGATATAAGTCATCACTAAGTGCAAGGAGTGGTGTGAATTTTGCCGATGCTTTTGGTAGAATTGTGATCAATGATCCGGAAAAAGGAATCGAGCTGTTAGACTCTGAGTTGAATCCCTTGGATTTTACTGGTCCACAGCCGAATCGGAACGACTCCAATATATTTTATAGTTTGCACTATAGTAGCGACCGGAATGAGGTAGTGGGTATTAGTGCTGTTGTTACCAGTGCTTTAACCATCTTCCGTTTCCGCGAAGAATAAAGCCATTCTTAAGATTGTTAACGATGGGGACAATCTCAATTAAATAGCGTCGACATCTCATGTAGTTAGGCCTATTGCCGTATTATAGCTACTACTGCGTATAACTTAAAACATGTGTGTTTTTTAAACTATTCTCTTTCAGATATACGTTGATAATTCGTTTACGCAATTCATGTAATTAAAAAAACAATTTTTTTCTGTATTCTTTGCATTTAATATTTTTAAATTTTGCTCTGATGTAAAAATAGGCCTACATGTAGATCTATTTAATAGCTAGAAGATTGCTTTAGCATAAAGTGGTTTCATCGTTACCTAATTTCTGGTTTTACCAACTTCATCATTCACTGACAGTTTCTAAGGGAGCAGGGCGTTTTGTGCCACAACCAAAAAGATAATTGTGTTTCCGTACATCATCAGATCATGTGCAACACTTAGTCTTTATTCACTTTAAAATTTTGTCAACACTTAGTCTTTATTCATTTTATAAAAGTCACTCGATTCTGAACATAATATAGTTAGGACACGCTGGTGATGTGAGCATTGTAAGGTGGGCAAAATGCTTTTCAAAAGCATTTTGAGAATGCTGAATGCAAGCTAAAATACTTTTCAAAAGTATTTTGAGAATACAGACTAAAATACTTTTTAATAATGTTCAATTTGCTAATTTTGTCATGCTTTCATTTACTGTAATCTTTGGGGAGAATAAAATCATAACGAAAGGAAAATATTACAAAACAACTTGCTGCAGATAGTCTAACAGACTGCGAAAAATGGATTCGATGAAACAACACTTTTCATAAAAACTTACGGTACTCCAGATAAAAGTTATCCCTCAGTTGTTATCCTATCGTATATCCTTTCTCTAGATTTTGAAACAAAATCGGTATGGCCAGGTTCGGTTCCTGATTGAATTCCACGGTTCAGACAGACAGGCAGACGGCTAATGTTGCATATTTGAATGCTGAGATCGATAAAGAAAAAAGAGAAGAATGATCAGAATCTGTACAATTCCCAGTTCTGACGAATAAAAGGCTCTCGAGCGCTACTAAAATCAACAACGTAAGAAATGCTGATTCGACGGCTTTGGTCAAAGAATTATAACGCAGGAATAATTAAGTAGATTGAGGACAATAGTAGTTAAAGTCGATATGTTTATTAAGAAAAAGAAACTCTTAAGTCATGAATCTAGGAAAGATAATTTGTCAGCATTACATTTTGACCTACATAAGTGTACCTCCCAAACCAATGACTAATAGCATACACCTCGACATCGGTTTTTAGTGCTTACATTGTTTAAGCAGGTAGTCTACAGTAACTAGCCTGCGAAACAAGATACAATGTCAATAATATAGGTTAATGTTAGAGGTATTGAAGTTCATTTCTAAACAGTGTAGACCCTATTCATTGTTATGCAATCGGCCACTTACGGAAGACAGGAGACGTTGGAGGAATATTGTTCATGATGCGGCCGACCCTCGAAGCGAGGATGGCTGAGAACAGAACAGAACAGAGAAAAATTTTCAAAAAATCATACAAAACAGAATGAAGCAATTTATGCTGAGAAACTACTTGGAGAATAACAAACCGGGATGCATATTACAAAAGTACACATGGAAATTGATCCAAGGGAATCTCGCAACCAATCAGACGATGAGCGTGAATTTGCCTAATGAATATTCATGCTGCATCTGTCTCGAGTGGTTTAGCCAGACATACGATTGTGCGAAGGGTCACGTGGCACACGGCACAGTCGACCTTAGGCAATTCACGTGGCTTATAGGCCTAATTATAGAAGTTGGACTGATGAAAATAATTCTTCCTTATAAATAGAAATTGGACTGATGAAAAGAATTCTTCCTTAAATAGAAGTTGGACTGGCGAAGCGAATTCTTCCTTAAATAGAAGTTGGATTGATGAAACGAATTCTTCCTTAAATAGAAGTTGGACTGATGAAAAGAATTCTTCGTTATAAATAGAAGTTGGACTGATGAAAAGAATTCTTCGTTATAAATAGAAGTTGGACTGATGAAAAGAATTCTTCCTTAGCTTATAAATAGAAGTTGGAATGATGAAAAGAATTCTTCCTTAAATAGTAAGTTGGACTGATGAAAATAATTCTTCCTTAAATAGAAGTTGGACTGATGAAAAGAATTCTTCCTTATAAATAGAAGTTGGACTGATGAAAAGAATTCTTCCTTAGCTTATAAATAGAAGTTGGACTGATGAAAAGAATTCTTCCTTAAATAGTAGTTGGACTGATGAAAAGAATTCTTTCTTAAATAGAAGTTGGACTGATGAAACCAGTTCTTGCTTAAATAGAAGCTGGATTGATGAAAAATAATTCTGAATTAATATGAATTTGTATTGATGAAAAATACTAAAATAGTTGTTGCTAAAATTAGGCATAGCCTAATAGAGGCTGGATTGATTAAGCGAATTCTTGCTTAAATAGGCCTAGAAGCTGAATTGATGAAAAGGATTCTTGCCAAAGTAGAAGTTGGATTGGTGGAAAATAATTCTTAATTAAATATAGGCTAGGCCCTAATTAAAATTTGGCGGTGATTTTAAAAACAAGTAGGCTACCAATTATTTTTGCTTAAATAGAAGTGGGATTGATGAAAAATTATTCCACCTTAAATATAGAAGCTGGTTTGATGAAAAGAATTCTGGAGAAAGTAGAAGTTGGATTAACACTTTTACCTATATATAAAACGCGAAATAACGCTTCCATGTCACGAATTATTTATCATCCATAGTAAATTATTTATAGGCTACTGTGGTAGGCCCACGGACACTCGCTTTGAATGATCGCTTTATAATTATTACTTTCCACGTCAGAGTTACACAGAGTATATGTGACAGAGGGAACTCAAAACCCGTCACATGTCGCTTCTTATTATAGGAAGCAACAAGCAGTGCCGGATTTAGGTATAGCCGTATGGGCGGCTGCCTAGAGCGGTATTTTTCAAGGGGCGGCAAAATTCGGCAAAATAAAGCAAGAAAAGCAGATTTTTCTTTAAATTTAACCATTAAATATAACAAAGGGCGGCATTTTTGCCCTTGCCTATAGCACAAAACTGTCAAATGCCGCCTCTGGCGACAAGCGACGGGTTTTGAACCCATGTGTCACATATAGTCGCCAGTGAATTCCGAGAACCTATAAAATTATCTGTAATCTGCAGGCAATGTTTTAATGCAATCTATCAATTTGGAATTTAACAATTTAAGTTCGAAATATTATTACAAACTAAAGCTTACTGTTTACCGATAGCCGTAATGAATATTCATCACGCAGCGAATACTATTACTGAAATGGCAACTTCTGATTGGTTGCAAGATTTCCTTGGATCAATTTCCATGTGTACTTTCGTAATATGCAACCGGGATCCAGCCCATAAAAAACATAATTGATCTGGATCTTCGGATCCAAACTTACAAGCCGAGCGCACGGACGAATCGAGAGCTCTGCCCAAACTATGAACTCCGCCACTGCTTGTTACTCTGGCAGTGCCAGTCCAAGCCTGGATTAAGGAGGAGGGCGACACTAATCATCTTTGTTACGACTCAGTGTCGTTAAACAGCAACTAACCATCCCAAACTATGTGAAGTCAAATTAACATTTCGTAAACTACTCTCGCCACACTAAATTGAAGCCAGTTCAGGGAAATGAGCTCAGACAATAGATCTCGATCATTCGACATCCAGTCAGCTATCCACTCTAATTCTACAAATTCCTCTATCCATTATCTCATTAACCTACATCATCTGTCTCCAAGCCTCTTTCTTTATCACTCCTTCTCAGGCTTTGAATTGAAAACAAAAAGCACCTTCTCAAGATATTGCACCCAAATCCATGCAGCCGTTCTCCCATTTGTCTCAAACATTTTGTAACAGTTGAGCATGCTGAAAACGTCGTATTTCTGTTATGTTTAGAAAATATACCGTTCGATTAATGAGGTTTGCTGTTGTTATAACGAGCGACACAATTTGTAAGGTCTTCTCTACTCCAGCGACGTTCCATGGAAGGACATATGCAACACGTATTGGAATAAAATAATATAGGTTGCATATATTATGTCTTACCTGACATTAACAGAGCCCCAGTGACCATTGATTTCAGGATGTTTTATATAACTGTTAAGTTTTTGAGTTTAAAGGGCAACATTGACATCAATACAATTGGGATTGACGATGAGATAGGGTGGGGATTAAATCACCCCAACGACATGAGCATTTGATCGCAGGGGTCAAAGCTCCTAAGCATCTATAGCCTGGGCCTAGCCGGCAACATCCCTCAGCTTTCAGGCCGAAAATCCAACTCTGCTACGACGCACAGCCTAAAAAAGAAAGAGCTTCGGTCAAAGCAAATGTTCCGTTAACTGATACAGTGAGTTGAAGTGAAGAGTTTGCCCTATGCATGAAATAGGCTACATGCATGAAATGTAAGCTGCCTCCACTTATAACATGCGTGCACAAATCTAATCTCAGAGCTTTTGCTCATTTATTCTGTTCAGAATGGACGATTCTGTCAACATGTTCCACTACAGATCTACTAGAACAAGGTACCGAATATTCGTCGAGTTGTTAGATATCTTGAGATAGCTTAGGGTTAACCGTTTGTAAAGCGGTGGATCCTCGTCTCAGGAAACTCAAATCGAGACATAGTCTAACGATAATGATATTGAGGATGCATGTATTCATATGTCGAGGGAGAGAAAAGGGGAGAGCTGGACAGGGAAGCATATGGGTGGAGAGCTGGTAGCTGATGACTAAGCGGCCTCTCCATCTCCTCCTCCTCCTCCTCCTCCTCTTCATTCTCATTCTCCTCTTCTCTTCCTCTTCCTCTTCCTCCGCCTCTTCCTCTTCCTCTTCCTCTTCCTCCTCACCCTCTTCTTCTCCTCCTCTCCTCCTCCCCTTGCCCTTGCCCTTACCCCTTGCACTTGCCCTTGCCCTTGCCCTTGCCCTTGCCCTTGCCCTTGCCCTTGCCCTTGCCCTTGCCCTTGCCCTTGCCCTTGCCCTTAAGCCCTTGCCCTTGCCCTTCCCTTTCCCGTTCCTCTGTCCAATCCAATGACGCTATTCGTCACGTTGTCCGGCTCTCTCCTGTAACTTGCTGTGTCCCCCTTCATCATCTATTAGCTAGTAGTCTAGTAGCATTATTCTCTGTCTTCCTCTTGTCTTCTTCCCCTCCATTCTCCCCATAGTTATGGTTCTAAGGAGGGAGTCTCCTCTCGTTATGCGATCCAGCCTTTTTTCTGTCCGCTTCTGATTGTTCCTATCAAGGACCTGTTTTCATTCACCATTTGTAGTATCTCTTCGTTTGTTGTGCGCTCCATCCAGCTGACTATCTCCATCCTCCGCCACTTCGAAGTTTTGAGGTGTTTTACCTACGCTTACCTGTCTGTAATTGGATTAGTGATACTAGTTATATACCTACAGACTTTGCGTTCTGTGTTTCTACAATTTTTCTACTTGGTTCTGCTAGATTTCTGTTTTTTTCTTCACAGACATGCCTACGCTCTCTGCGCGTGATTATGCGGCTGACCTAATTCGGTCAATCAAACCGTGTCCGTTCGAATTCGTCGACCGGTTCGAAAGACATTGTTTCGACGACTTCATCTCCTCCGTCGGACCGTCCTTCACTTCCATCCCTGTCCTTTTTATTGTATCACAGGGACTGGTTTTGGGCCCAGTTGTGTGTTGTCTTGCGGTCCTTCTCCCATGATGCTGCTGTGGTCCTTGTCCAAGTTGTCCAGGCCTTCATCACCTGCAGAGGTGATCATTGTTGCTCGGTTCTTGCTGGTCATCCATCTGGTTTATGGTTTAATAGGGCGTCTTGACTGGGTCCGTCGTTCTGCTCTTCGTCTTATTGGTCGTAGGCCTATTCCTAAATATGTCCCATGCAGTTTCTGCCTATATGCGTGATGTCTTGCACTGGCTCCTTGCCTCGCAACGCATCTCCTATAGGATAGCAGCACTTGTCTGGCGGTGTCTCACTGGTAGTGCTCCATCCTACTTATCTAATCTCTGTCGCCCAATCTCCGACTTAGCCTACCGTCGAGCTCTGCGCTTTTTGGCAATGGGAGAACTATTGGACCCTCGGTCAGACAGCATCGAGCCTTTCCGGTTGTTAGGGCCTTCACTTGTAACGGGCTCCCGCTTGCGCTGCGCTTAGCCTACTGCCCCGGAAAAATTTGCCCGGTTTCTATCAGTTGCGGAAGTCTTTGACCGTGGCTGGGCTGGGAGCGCGTCTGAGTAGGCTTCGTGAAGAGGTGCTATCTATAGATTTCCTGAATGAAAATGAATGAATGAATGAAGGCATCAAATCTTCTAATATACTCCGTCCACATGGTCCATGTTTCCGATCCGTATAGCACAACACTCCATATCACACTTATCACAGTCTTGACCATTCGTTTCTTCAAATCCTCAATATGCTTTCCTCTTATTAGTTCCTTTCTTTTATAGAAGTCATCTTTTCCCATAGCGATTTACGCTAGGGGAAATGCTAATGACGATATTAACGCTAATGACAATAAAAATAATTAATATACATGTTAATTTGTTAACACGATTTTGTAGAAACAGATAATGTGTGATCATGACGCTAAAAGTCTTTAAATTGAGGCCTAAACATCACTTTAGCAGTTCACCCACATGCATTCATACATACACCACAAAGTGTTTTTTCTTAAATGTAAAACCAGTACTTCAACCGTTCATAGGCGGGATGAAATCAGGTGTTTCAGTTTCCAGTAACTCAACAGTGTACCGTGCTCTGTGCGCAGGAGCGCTATCCTGCTGGAAGATGAAATACTCGTCGGTAATGTCACGAATGTCTCTTAAAAGGCCCTGTTTTAGTAGAACATCTCTGTAATATTGTCCATTGACCTTAACGCCCGGTTCGATGAAATGAATGTTCGTACGACCGTGTTCAGAGACCCCGACAGATACCGTTTTGTCGAGCTAGTCGTGACGTCATTAGTTTCGTCATTCGCGTTACGTCATTTTGGCTTTGAATGTGAAATAATTTATGTAGCACTTGTCTAGAGCATCAAGCGTCATTGTTCTGAAATTTCAATAAAATTGATGGTCATCTACACGAGTTATGCTAACTTATGTAGGGGGACGTTTTTTAATGAATCACCGTGTATATTCGTTTATTGAAAAACCTTGTTGATGCACCGCAAGAAGTTAAACAGCGCACATAATAGCAAAAAAACAACAATAAAAATAATAATAGACAAATGATTAAAACAAGGGATCACTATAGTCAGTGATTGTTAAGCTACCAAAGGTTCCGGTGACAAGTTTCAAGAATTGTCAGTTGGTATTAGGTTCGTGCAATAACAGTCCCATCGTATGATCAAGCTCCGTAATGAGTACTTTAACTATTTCCCCTGAACTCAAAGTTAGGTTACTTTTTATTTATTACTTTTGTTTGGTGTTTCTAACAACGTTAGCTTTTTCTGCATATCCCCATTATTATTTCTAACTTCTAGTTAATTAGCAGTAATCACGTGCTCCGCGAATTCACATCTGACAGTATCGTTATCTTGAAAGTGAAAGGAAATCCGAGACTATTAGACTAATTCACTATGCAGAGTGTTGCTGCTGGGTTTCTGATTTTACACAAACATAAACATCGGTTCAATTTCGACTTTTATGTTCTTAGTCCATTTTTAATTTCACTACTAAACTGACCTTAATTCGTGCTCAATTTCATTTTGAAACACAACTTAAAAATATTTAATTTCACTTTTAATTGAGGAACACTCGGCAATATATAGGCCTATAATCCTAGACAACCCGTATTTGAGTGTGAGCTGGTAAAGTAAACTTGTATATTGTTTCAGAATGGATGATGTTTCTGCATTCATCGTTGGTACCAGCACAGTGCATCCTAAGTTGTATAGCGATGTGTTTTATTCTATGCAAATTCACATTTTCTCTACAGGCCAAGTGTTTGCACATCATTTTCACTGTGGCAGTTCGATAGAGTTCTACGTTGAACCTATAAATTCATGCATCGACGACACTGACACTCTAGTATGTAATGTTGATGAGGTGGCGTTCACAGAAGACGTTCCTTTTCTACCAGATGATGTCAGTGGGTTTCTCGACACGATGAACTGTTCACAGATTATACCGTATCCTGATTACCCCGGATTTGTTAGGCTTCGACGTTTGGGGAAAATGAGGTATAATTGGCGCAGCAAAATGTTTGAATTTCAGCAGGCTAAACGGCCACGTAATCGTATACGATTTATCATAGATCAAACTCCCAGTTTGTCTGGTCACATTTCAGAACAAGAACACAACCACACTGGTCCTGCGCTTAAGTTAATTATGAACGGCAATATCAGTTCAGATTTCGTCTTATGTGTATGGTGCCCACAGTGGCCAAAAGAAGCCGAAAATTGGCCTTTAAGACAAAGACATTACGGATGGCCAACGACAGCCAACATCCGCGAGATAGTGCAAGGTGGTTGTCATGTTGTTAATGCGAAGCATCCTACTTGCAGAAGCGATATACTTCAGTGCAGACTGTCGTTTTCAATTGCTGAAGTCATTTTACTTCACAGTTGGACTCCAGTTCAGCAAATCATTTATCATATGTTCAGATTCTTTGCCAAGAAAGAACTTATCAATAAAGATTGTCCAAAGGAAGACGAAGTTCTCTGTACATACCATTGTAAAACACTGATGCTATGGTCTTGCGAAGAGAGGTCATCACAGTGGTGGAATTCCTTGTCTGTTATTGAGATATGCTGTTATATATTACGGAAGCTTTCAGAATGGCTAAAGATAGGCTATTGTCCGAACTATTTCATTCCTCAGGCAAACTTGTTTCATCAAGACATGAACAAGGAAGTAGTTAATGAGACTACTAGGCGATTGAATGAATTCTGCCGTCCTGGCGTTCTAACTGATTGGTTTTCGGAGAAGTACATACGTCCCATCTTAGACAGAGTTTCCAATATCATTGATACCAGGGATCTGATGACAGATTTTGGCAAATGCATGAGGGTTATCGGCAAAATCTTGGAAAAGGGGAAATTGGAATTCTTTAATTGGGAGTTTTCAATCGGCTTCTGTCTTTCTGTACTGCATACTACTAGAGACGTCATGTGTCAAAAGAGTTATGCATTCCTCATGTACATACAGAATCTTCATGGCACAATAAAAATAACACAGAAAACATTTCGCCTAAGTTTATTTTTATCAGCAATGGAGTTCTCATCAAATTTTCAACACTTTGTAAAAGTACTGTTCAGTTTGCATGCCGCAAACGCATTGGGCTTTGAGCAAGTTACGTACGAAAGCGACATTTTCACTGAATTTATCAGAGAAGTTTCATGGCAATCGAAAGTATTGAAGTCAAAACACCACACCTTCCCAAAACCCAATGGAACAGTAGTAGACAGAAGTTTCGTCCTTTTCTTAAAAGCTCAAATCCTCATGGAAAATTTGACCGGAACAAATCGCCCTCTGGAGTTGAAGTTGGTTTCTCAACTGTCCAATTGTCTTCTTCGGAAAGCTTTAGAATGTGAGGATTCTAAATCTAAAACTATTACCAGTGCAACTTTGGCGTACATGGCAGCTTTTCATTTTGCAGCATCAGAAATTAAAACTGCCTTCGATCTTTGCTCGAGAGTGATCTTAAACCAAACAACTGAAGAAAAGGATGAAGAAACATTGAACGCCGGCTGTTTGCTCTTCATTGAAGACATTTCCGGAATCATTGGATTTTATCTTCTTTTCAGGCAGATTAAACATAATTTCCATTACAATAAGAAATTGTATCTTCTTGATCTGCGTATTACACCAGAGGTATTTGCTATGTTTTTAATAAATTTATCGAAAATAAGAAGGCCTATGGACTTCCGAAATTTTTGCGATTTGCGAACTCCGAGATTTCTGTTGGATGAAATTTTAATCACTATGACAAATTGGAAATCATCAGGAAAATCAAAGACGGGAGACATTGTTTTACGCGTGTATCAAAGATCAACTCCAACAACAAAATTAGAAGTTTTCAATCAAAACTCCAATCAAACCTCTTTGGAAACTGAAAACGGTATTATTCAATTGCTCATAGAATATTCATTAGAAAATATGACATCATTTTACGATGCCATTTGCAAAGACTTTAACATTCAATGCAATTTAGTTGACTGTTACCGTGCTTCATCTCTATATAAATCCCGAAAATTTCTTGAAGCTTTAAATTTGTGTGAAGCCATTTTAACTGAGCCAGTTCCACAAAGAGACTTGCAAGAATTTGCTTTTGCAAATGTAATGGTGTTGCCACCGCTTGACTCTTATTTCGACAGCGATATCCAGTGTTTGCTTGGATTGCACACACTGTTTTCTATTTATCGCCTCTGAATGAGGAATTGTGCAAGATAGAAGGCACAGCTGATTCGACGTTCCAGCAGTTGTTTGCGCGAGAGATTTACTTTGAAAAGCACCCACTTTCAACGATTCTTAAGTGGAACTACTCCGAGAAATCTTATTACTTTCTTCGAAGAGATTTCCTAGCAAGGTATTTGAAAGTGAGATGCCTGATCGACCGCAATAATTCACGCTCAAAAGTAGTGTTCGAGTTTAAGAAACTGAAAAGCAGTCTTCCGTTTGAGCACATCATGCGTTGCTTCCTCCAGCAGAAACTTCGACAACTTTAAAATGCTTTTAGTATTTATAGATATCATAAATAGAAGATGTATGTCAAATTGTCAATGGCAGTAGAAATGACCAATCAATAGACGTGATTATTTGCTTTGGCCAATTCCTGGTCGCTGAGCGGAAGATGTTTTCGATGTCTGTACGCCAAACTTCAAATTGCCTCAATGGTATTTGGATTGGTCGTGGTATTTGCTTCCTGGAAACTTTACAAATGGTTGTGAAGATCTTTCACAAGTTCTTGCAAGCCACTGATGCTTCGTGCAGCTGTGTAGTAGTGCGAAACATGTTGTCAATGTTTGTGGTGGTATTCAACAACTTTAGAGTATACTACTGATGGCGATTCAGTACGGATATTACATACGACTGTACAGTGCTTTTGTTTCTTATCATGCAATTTGTTATAGTAAAGCACGAGCGAGAGCATTCTGAATAGCTTGGTGGCGATTTATTTGGGTCTATATTCAGGAACAGTGACTTCCAATTGTCTAGTTTACCATGAAATATTGATAGAGAGATAGAAGTTTCAGTGTTCAAGTCAAGCATAGGACTGATTTTTGAAGGTCAAGAATACGCATGAGCAAATATGGGATTATGAGTGACAGAGTGAGTGAAGTTGAGGTTTCTGTGGAATATTACACCTAATTACACCTAATAAAATCTACCTACTCCTAATTATACCTAATTTCACCCAATTAAATCTAATTACGTCACCCAATTATTTCCAATTACGTAGAGGAAAAATCATATGACTACAATCAGACAAACAGGATAGCAAATGCAATATATCATCGAATCTACACGAACCTCAAGGGTGAAGGTCTTGACCCCGACGGGTGGTGGTTCGGTATCCAAGATCTTCGCTTCCAACTACGGTACTGTAATATCACTGCAACTACAAGGGGATCCAGAGAAAGGAAGGGGGTTTCAATTAGGTTTACATAGCAGAAACGTTTCAGAATGGTTCTGCGACAATGGCGTTTCGACTATATTTGAATATTTGTACAGTGTTGAATATGCAAATTTGAAATTTTATAATATATTTATTATTTACTTTGATTGATATTGACTGTTAGCACTTTTCGTATAATATTATTCGTGGGGTAAGAATACATTTCTTTTTAAAATGTAGCCTACTGTAAGAAAGTATATATATGATCATGTTGATTGGAATCGATCATTTTATTTGAAAATCTTTAATTGTCACGATTCTTCGTCATTTTAATCAATACGCTCAATAAGATTATCATAATTATGGGCCTATAACAGGTGCTGGAATTGTAATCATAATTGGCAACTGCTGTGGCTCTGATTTATGCGCACCAACATCAATCCACAGTCAGGCCAATGCCCAGAAAGATAAGGACATAACACTTCAGATTCACGATTTGCTGGAAGAATTGACATAATTGATCTTATTCACCCTATTTCTCTTCGTTTATCATAATTAAACACAACATCCGTGTAGCCTCAGGCTATAGTTTGTTTTCTTTGAATTTAGGCCAAGTAACTGTTAGGGCGGCTGACTCATAAATTGGTTAATTTGCCAGTGGCCTTATTAGGTTCAGCCACACATAGCTATGGCCTGACTGTCTGATATAAGGCTTCGTTGCTCATATATAGGTCTGTAGTATAAGCTTGTTGAACTAGACCTGCAGAGTATAATAGGAGCAAGAAATCGTTGCGTTTTTCTTCGTTCGTTTGTTACACTGTTAAATGTTTTCAGTGTAGATATTTAACTATAAAAGTTATTTGTGATCATTGCAAAACATGGCTGTGCTATATTTTGCTGGATTTCTATGTCTTTTAAATCTGGTCTTGGCCAGTGACAACAGTAAGTGTGCAGTCTTCACTTTATTACTATTATTTGGAAACTATAATTACAGTTAACAATTATATAATGAATAATAAGGAATAATATAATAATTATGAGATTTACGTGGAAGGCGTCAATACTTGGATCAGAATACATAATTAATTATAAACCAAAAAATCATTGTAAAACAATAATTAATAATAATTCAGTAACAATTACACGCTTATAATAAATAGCAAGCTATAAATATTGATAACCATAAAATCGTTATTACTCTTGTTGTTATTATTAATTCTTAGGGGTTCTTTAATCTTTATACAAACGGTTCTCAGACCAATTATAGACGTTGCTTGTGATTGATTTCTAAACGACGCTTTATGAATATTCAAATGAAACACACATAATTATATTAATTATGTAGATTACATTCTTAACAATAACACTTTCCTTCTTAGACGTAGATGAACCGCCGTCTTTCATTGAAACTCCTCCAAGACTTGTTCTCTTCAAAAACAACGACACCGTTGATCTGCGATACAGCACCGCTGGCACTCTTCCATCTTCGTAAGTACATTGTGGACTCTTCTTAGAACAATTGCCATTGGCCAATTGTCTTTCATTCCAAATATTAAATTCACTGTTGTTGCGTTATATAAACCAAACCAGTACAATATGGAAACTGTTTGCTTCCATGCTATACCGTAAGCAAAGCTAGCTTTACGGTATAATTAATTACATGGAATGCTATACTGTTAGAGGTGAAACTAACAATATTATTGATGACAATGATAATAGTAATAAGTATTATCATCACTATTTATTTATTTATTTATTAGTATTATCATTGGTATAAAATAATAGGAAGACCCTGCGAAATCTGATATTTTAAGAGATAGGTCTTGAACTGTGACTTGAATGTCTCCAGAAATGGCGCATTATAAAATCCATTCAGTAGGTCCAGCGATGTAGCTTTCGACAAAACGAATGCAGAAGGCTAATAGAAGACACCAGTTACCAGAAGAATGAAGCTATCAAAGGGCACAGAATAATAATGATGATGATGATGATGATGACAATGATGATCATGATGACAATGATAATAATAATTATAATAACAATAAGAAGATAATGACGACGATGAGAAGGAATAATTAGAAGAATAATTGATTAGAGAACAAGTCAGAGTAGTTTCGTGAATTTGTATAGGTCTGCTTTTCTCTTTTCTATCGGATTTCGACCTTTTTTTCTCCAACGTAGGCTACTGTGATTGTTGAATACGGTTTCGACTGAAGCAACCATCGTCTGATGCCTATGTATTATCACAACGGCGCTATAGAATTGATAAAATGAACTTATATTATATCAGTATCTTTTGTTCATGCTGATTTTTTCAACGAAACCAACATATCATTGGTATTTACAAGGGTTTCAAGCATATAACAAGTTTTATGAACATTTTAAACCCTTAGCCTATTATGTTATAAAATATATCATATTATATTAAATTGTATCACATCACGTCGCTTCATATCATATTATATTACATTAAGTTATGTTGTTTTTCAGGTTTAAGTGGAAGAAGAACGGAATGAATCTCGAGTTGAATGCGCCTAACATTCGCCAAGACGCAGGCAGCATTCGCATTTCCTCAGCCACTCATCTGGACGAAGGGTTCTATCAATGCATAGCTGAGAACGAGTATGGTGTCACAGTTTCAAACGTCTCCCAACTGCAGCTGGCAGTGCTTGATCCGGTTGAGCACCTCACGAATCAACTAGAGGCCATCGAGGGCCAGCCTTTCGTCATGCCTGCTTCGAAGTTCAAGGTCATTCCAAGGCCAACGTCGGAGGAACAGTACATGTGGATGAAGTACGCGGCTGACCTGGATGCCATTCCACAAAGGATCGTTCCTGACAGAAGGATTCAGATCGCCAAGAATGGTAATGTTCATCGAATACTCGATTATGAGTCAGTAGCAAGTGTATCCCTAAGATTAACGGATTTTGACTAATATTTAAAAAATTGAAACAGAAAATTTAGCAAAAATGTACCAAGGGCAACAGTAACTCCATCTTTATTATACTAGATTGAATACCAATTTCTTCCGGAAAAAGAAATTGTTAGGGAAACAAGAAAGGTATCTGCAACTGACGTTTCTCATCCTCACTGAGACAACCTCAATAAAGAGTAGTTAATTTATTTCGATATTAGTTAACTATAATATTAATATTGGATAAATTAAATCATACATTGCAATAAAGTATTATTAAAGTTGTGACCAACATTCAATAATATACCTCTTTCAAATTGCTTATCCACCAAAGGCTGCCTGTTTGTCTTACAGACTGACCTTCTGGATATTGACCTCATTTCGGATATCATGAACTATCCCATTTTAATTGTAATTGGAAGTTAGTACTGAGACGCTTCAAGAAAACCTAATTAGAGGCGCTCCCTAGGCGTTAATTATGCTAAAGTCATTAAGAAAATAACTGTCATCAGTAGGCAAAACATGCGCAGCTAACTAGTCGAGTCACCACTGGTGCGATCACGCAGACACGTGAAGCCCATCCAACGGATTACTAATCAAGGTTAATAGATAATGTCAAGTTCAGAGTGACTAGACTGATGTGCGTCAGTAGATTGTAGCGATGACAGAGGGTTGCATCCGCAATATACAACAGCTCAACAACCCATGACATAATTAAGAACACTCATTACAGGGTGCTGTCTTAAAAAGATCCTGCTGTGTGGCTTTCAATTAAGTACATTAATTAACCGTAAACAACCAATTAGAGACTTGACATTATTTCGTCGCGTGCTGTCTAAGGTAGCCCTAGAAATTCTGCAGATCATTGTTGGGTGAATTTCCATTCTGATAGTTTCCGTGTGAACATTGACGTTCTCAGAAGTTGGGCGTTGGTAGCATCCTATATATAGTCAGTGGAAAGGTTCGTCCGGTATTTGAATGACGAACATCACGAGTTTTAACTGTAGCCGGATTTTTAATTTAGGATCGGCTCATTATAATTATCATTATTGCTAGGCCCTACTAATTACTGTTCAGCAATAAAGTGTTTTGAGTTGACGCTAAGTGTGATTCACTGTGATTCGCCCGTTAGCCTACATCAATCACCTAATGTAGCAAATCAGCGATCATTAAAGAAGAGCAGTCCATCAAGGCTTAGCCTGAAGTATTAGCGACTTCATTTCCTTAGCCTCAGCATATGGGTGCTGGTGTCCAGTTCTTTCCCTCGCCGTCAAATCTTCCCACCGACAGTGTACGGTCAATGTACTCATTATAGCGGAGTTGGATAGAGCAGAAATCTCGAAACAAATTTCTTCCCGTTTAAACCCCGACCTCTCTGTTGGCAGCCCAGCACTCTAGCCACTAGACCATCGAGGTCAATAAATGCAACAGTCAACAAATCAATCAGTTATTGAAATCGATTTGACAATCAATCGATTCAGTCACCCAAGCAATCAATCAAAAAATCAATCAATCAATCAATCAATCAAAAAACTCAATCACTCATTCACTCCGTCAATCAATCAATCCGTGTTCTGATCCATAGAAATTCTTACGGCGTTTATTCTGTTTTTGTAGGAGACTTACATTTTGCATACGTTATTTCATCGGATAACTTGGGCGGAAAGCTGTACGGGAGCGCCGTTTCCAATCCGTTTCTCAACAAAACAATTGAAGGAAACTATACGAGACTTATCGTCAAGAGCAGTGAGTAATAATCTGGGCAAACTGAAGTCTATCTGAGAGGTCACTCTCTTCCTTTAAGGAAGTCCTCAAAACTCACTATTTCTCAATGGCTTTCAAAACATCTGGATATCTCTAACTGCTCTTCACCTGGCCAATGACTAACTGGGCCATAGATTTGCATTTCTGCGTGAATTTTCGCTCGTCAAAATGTTCGTAATGATAAATGATGATGATGATGATGATGATGATAATAATAATAATAATAATAATAATAATAATAATAATAATAATAATAATAATAATAATAATAATAATAATAATAATAATAATAATAATAATAATAATAATAATAATAATAATAATAATAATAATAATAATAATAATAATAATAACAATAACAATAACAATAATAATAAATAGTAATTTTAATTATAACAATAATTATGTAGTTATCTTAGCCTCGTCAATCTTGAGTTTGTCCATAAAAGATTGTCTGCTGTTCCTTCTAAGCAGAAATCTGATGGATCATCGGTCATGCAGTCAACGGGTTAACCCTCGGGCTACCAAGAGGGGGGGGTGGTTGCCACCCCCTAGGTTTTTTTCATCTCCACTTTTTTCGTATGGAATAAAAATTTGACCTTTTAGGTAGCTGTAGGAGGTTCATTTACACACGTTTTGAGGTAAAATGTGAGATGATATCTCACACCGTTCAAAAGTTATACCCAATATACCAGAGGTACCAGGGGGTGGATACCACCCCCTAGATTTTCGACTATATCTTATCCGTCATTTAATATTAAGAGACACAAATTATACCATTCTATAGCGGGAATGTGGGGCTACATTTCTGTGGTCACTGAGTTGACCTGAGACAACCGGAAGAGCTCAAAATAAATAATAATACGCGTAATATGCGTGAAAAATGGCTGAATGGAAGCACTCCCCCCTTAGTTTTTTGTCTGTAGCGTATTCATTTGTCTTCCAGAAAGAGAAACAAAGATACCAACCTTTAGAGGGAATGCAGGGCTTCATTCGCATACCTACAACTTTGTCTTTTGAATACCGGAAGTGATCAAAATAAATAATAATACGCGTAATCTGTGTGAAAATGGCTGAATACAGCATTACAACGTACACCGATATATATATGTATGGATATATATGTATGGATGTACATTTATACTATATAAACATGTGTAGGGATGATTGTGTGTATCTTTTATACATAGATTAGTTTCAAAACACACATAATCTTATATTTGTTTATCCAAAAGTACAAAATGTACGCAATAATATACAATATTGCTAATTAATGGGTTCCGTTGTTAAAAGTAATGTAATTTCGAGGTGCATTCACATAATGTACAACTAAATATACCATTCTGTGCAGAAATGAATGCTGAATCCACTGCTGTATTACAAGTTAGGGTGCAATGTGGGAAGATGGACACTCTAAGCAATATTTGCTGAATAATGACAATAATAATAAACTTTGGAACATGTTTTTTATCATTTTTCTTTCACTAAACATTTCATTATTGTTAACCAACAGTAAACACACTTCCCTGCTTGAACATATTCATGTTATAAACATTCAAATATGACCTCCTGAGATGTCCGTCTTAACTTGAACGGGGGTAAGATGGACGTAATGTAGGGGTAAGATGGACAGGTGGATCTGCAGGTCTACAATACTACATATACTTATAATTTCAGCTTTCTATTCTATGACTCATCTGCCGAAAGCACAGCTCCGCATGGAATCGTTCAGATATATTAAGTCATGTGCATAAAACAAGGTATTTAACCAACCATAGCCTAAAGTACCGTACTTAACACTTTCCTGGCCATCCTGGGGTAAGATGGACACCAACTTTTCTGTTTCTAACAAACTGTGAACTGTACATAGCAGCATGCAATATGAACTGCCAAAAAGAATCGAGGGGACTAATTACAGTTAATATAAATAACAATCTTTTCGGTAATCTGTTGTGAAATATAAATTGGGTGATGAACTTTCATGTAGGGGTAAGATGGGCAGACACCCTACCCTTCGGTATCACTGGCAGTGGCACCGTATGTGACCAAGAAGTGTCAGTTTTAATGCGCTAAATAACAAGCCGATATACAAATCTATTAAAAAAATACTAGTCATAGCCGATGAATAATTACCGCCTACACAATTCCCTTAGCCGTTTTACTAAGCTTCTTATTTAACTTTAGTCAAAACACACCCTTCCTCCTACAAGTGGTGATCATCGATAGGCCACGCCTCCTTCAGTAGACTGGTACCCGACTTTGCATGTTTAAACGACGCGTCGATAAATGCTGTCCAACTTACCTCAGTTACGAGGTAAGATAGACATTAGAAATAAATGTTTTATTGAGTTTCCCGTCGAGTGTCCATCGGACCCCGGCGTCCATCTTCCCCCTCCCTACCCTATGATATGTAAAACCGAACACGAAATCCAGGGGGGTGGTAACCACCACCCTTGGTAGCCAGTGTTTCAAAAAAGCTTGGTAGCCCTAGGGTTAAACTTTCTGCAAAGAAAATATGTTAACGATGATCACCAGGTATACTTTCTGAAAAGAATTGACCACCAACAGCCGACTGTTATTTGAAATGATATTTTAATTCTTTCAGATCCTAATGGCGTCCAGCAGTTTGCTCCGGCGTTGTCCTTCTCTTCCGTGTCTAAGACTCCAGCTCTCGAGGGAGAGAACGTTACCATGCGATGCTTTTTCTCTGGAAAGTAAGTTAAACAACTGGGAACAATTTTAAAAATAAGAGCATTGAAGCCTGAGTTGTAAAACTCTTAAATGAACATTCTTACACATCTAACCATCCTTAATCTGTTCAAGAGAACACTTAAAGACTGTTTAATCTCTGTGTACGATTCAATTAAATTATCAGTCATGTTTAGTTTGTGTATTCTACACTTACACGGTACGGTACGTTTCAATTTTGCAATGTTACTTTTGCCAACTATTATTCAGAAAAAGGACAGACAAGCCTCAGTAATCCATTTGACCCTTTTGGATTGACCTTTTTACTCGAAGTTATTGAGTTTCGTACCAACTGCTGTTATTGTGACACTGATGTAACCATGTTGATATACTCTGTCAATAAACGACTTACTTTCTTACTATTCTAGAACAGAAGTTTGTGGCTCAGTTAGAAACTCTCCGTGGTTGGGCAAAATTTTCCATTCTAAACTAGATCCCAGTCGACTGGATCCCAGGGAGGTCTCCAAGAGGTTCTTATCATGCCAGCATACTCATGTGAAGCTCATAAGGAACGCATTATATTCCCATATGAAAATCGCATGGAGGTCAAATGGGTCATATCTAATGTCCATGGAAGGCTGGTAGGTTGACATGCCGAGAAAGAAAACTAACTTAATATTTAAGAAAGTTGTCATCAATGTAAGATTTAGACCGCTTAAACTGTTTAAGCTGCCCAAAAGTTGTAACCCTGAATTTGTCTAAATTTTTGTATTTCATTTCTGTAGGGAGGAACCCGTAATTAATTGGATTCTACAAGGCGGTAGTCTGGAACTGGGAAGATTTACGACTTCCGATGACAAGACGCAACTCACCATCATTAATTTGACAGCATCAGACGAAATGTCGTATTTATGCATGGCTACAAACGGACAGGGATCAATAACGCACGAAATAGCTTTAAAGATAGAAGGTAAACATCTGAGAAGCAATAACGATTGGTCAATACAGTGCTATAATAGAGTCTTTATCTATAAAGCCGACAGATCTTATCTACCGAATGTATTGTTTCATAGCAAATATTTCAGTGAAATAGCGTTCATGTTTAAAGCAAGAAACATTCACAAACGATCCAATAAATAATCATGGTCGTCATTCCAAATTTTATTATTGTTCATGCTATTGCTTCTGCAGCAGCTGTTGTTAGTGTTTATGTGGGAGTGGGAACAAGCCGAAGGGAGAAGCAATTTAATAGTTTAATCTAGCCAATAAAATCGGTGGCGCAAACTACCCCGTGCAGAATACACAATTCGATGGTAGTTTCAAAACAAAACCCGCATTTTTCAATTAGTTTTCGACTTTTTCGTGCCAGATCCTTTACCGCCGCTGCCCGTTTGAGTGGGTGTCACAACATTTAAGGCCCCGATGTGTGGACCGCGGTGTAGCCAAACCAGTGAAACAACTAAGAGCCAAGGCTTCCGATTTTCGAGTACAATATCTATTAATTAACACTTCATTTGTGTCCTTGTCTGCTCTGTTTCAGCGAGTCCTCGCTTCGTGAAAGAGGAAGACAGTCCACAGCATGCGAAAGTTTTGGCAAAAGATGACGCTGTATTTCGCTGCAACGCCTACGCCAAACCAGAAGCAGACATTGTCTGGCTTTACAACGGACAATCGCTCAAAGGTAAGACTTTCCACTTGGCTTCAAAACATACAGGATTCGAGACTCCGACATACGGATGACGGACTCGACTCGGACTTGATCTGTTGCGATAAGGATCCAGGATCAAGATATCAGGACTTGGGCTCTGACTCAGATATCAATGTCTCGGACACATTATGAGATACATTAATGCTTGGATAAGCGTCTGTAAACTATAAACGTATTTCTATAGCGACCGTATGGTCTGCTCATTCTTCAATGAATTGATCGGGTGAGATCCTTCACTACTGCTGCCTGTTTGAATGGGTGCCATACCTTTCAAGATTCCCATGTACGGGACCTTTCTGTCCCTATAGCTTCAGTTAGTAGCGGACAATAAGATGCAGTGTGAAACAATGTTCTGGACTCAGATTTAGTCTAATGGATTTCGTGTCTTATAAAGACGTCATTGTTGTTGACGTGCATTTGGTGGCTAGTTTTATGAAGAACAAGACATTTATACAGGCCTAGCGTTTGTTTCACGACAATAGGGAATAACAATGTGGGATCCATTGTCGGGAACCCTAGATTTTCTTATGAGTTTCTGCATGGCTCGAGTTTCCAATACTTATTTTGACGCATTTATCGAGCGTCGTTATCTAATGCCCAAGCATCAATTAATGGCGCTGAGCAATTTATTGTGAGTGAAGAACTTGCTCAAGGTCCCTACACAGGAACCGTCTCAGAGAAGGAAGCTCGAACATAATACTCTCAGCGTTGGGCCTACAAGGCGAGCACTCTAACGTATTCCATCACTAAAGCCAGCTTTATGTTCCTGGAGGACCTCCACAATTATTAACAGACGAATCATTAGGATCGATTACATTTTATGAAATGCAACTTCAAGCGTTGTAAAAGCTTAACCGCGGTCTGTGTGTTTTTCATCAACAGAGAATCCACGTAAGCGCTTTTCCATCAGCGCTGACCAAAAGACTCTGACGATTTCATCCGTCTGCCTGGAGTGCCAAGATCCGGATGGAGGCAATGTGTCTGACTCCGGGGTCATCCAGTGCAATGCCAGCAACGTCCACGGATACGCCCTCGGCACCGGATATCTCAACGTCATCTGTAAGTAGACATCAGATAACAGGAGATGACATAAGATAACATACACAAGATAACTTACATCAGATAACAAACTCCATGAGATGTCATATAAGATAACATACATAGGATAACAAATCATGAGATGACAAGCTGTGAACATAGGAAAACATAAATAACATAGCAGGAGATTGCATATCATGTGATAAATAACATGCACAAGGTAACATAACATAAGTTACACAAGACAACATACCATGAGATAACATAAGATGACACATGTTAGATAACATGCCTGAGGTAACACACCATGAGGTAACAGCATAGGATGACATACATGAAATACTATGCCATGAGATTACATTCCATGAGATAACATATCATGAGATAACAGCATCCGATGACATACATAAGACAACAAAGTACATAAGATAAGATTACATACTTCAGATAACATAACCTCAGGAAACAAACATGGCACAAAAGGAGGCTGCATAAGATTCTATGGCGCTATCATAATAGTACTCACTAATGAGCAGGGAATTGTATGCATGCATGTATAGATGCATGCATGTATGTTCATATGTATTGCCTGTGTATGTGTGTATGTGTATGTATGTTTATATGTATGTGCCTGTATACTATATATGAATAAATGTATGAATGTATGTATGTGTGCACGGTTGGTCTGTATGTGTGCATGAATGTATCTATGCATACTTGCATATATGCATATATATATATATATATAAGTATTGTATGTATGTAGGTATGTATGTCTTATGGACTGATCTTGTGGATATTGACCTGATTACGGCTTGATTTTGGTGCGCCATAGGTTGAAGCATGGTGCATTAGATACATGTTCACTGGGAGTTACAAATTACAATTACATGCATGTTTGCACGTATGTATATATGTATGCATGTATGTGTTTATATGTTTACATAAGCGTAGCCATGAAGCAATTGTGGGAATTTACAATTTAGGGGGCGAGTTTTCCATTAAACAAGGTCGCAGAGTAGAATAAATAAGAACAAATGTCGGCAATTATTTCTTAGGGAGGTTGAACCCGGAAAACCTCTCAATTAAATACGACAAGTGTATGTATAATAGTAGATGATAGGCTGATGACTGGTTGTTACACTGAATAACTTTCTATTGTTTTGCATTTTAATTACAGCGATGCAGAGTGGAGGAGTCGTTGGGTCCAGCGGTGCACAAGAAAACGCGATTCCTTTTGAAGTTGCCTTCTTCATAATCTTCACGATTGCGATGTTGATCGCCTTCTAATAACAACGCTAATCATGTTAATTGATAATTAACTTTCATAACTGCGTTATTGTGTTCATAAGCTTTTAATAACAATGAAACATCGAACGCTAACATCTCTAATATTCTGAGACTTATTATTCATCGAGGCAATCACTTTCAATTTCAATCAGAGGCAGCATACAATTGTTTTCTAATATTAAAAAAATGGTTATTTTAACAATCTTCTTCGCTACTATTTAAAGATTCAATTTGTTCTGTTGCTTTTCTGTTTTATGCGATTTAATGGAAAAACTCTACTCTTAGCAAACTCATGAGACTATAACAATAAACATCCTTATGCGTGCATGTCTCTTCGTTGTGTAGTTCTTGTCATAAGAAAGATTAGAACACTAGACCTTTGTTAAATTACCGCACTGAAATTGCACATACTAAGTCCTCGGCCCGTGGTTACTTGGTTGTCCCGCGGGTGCGTATTTCTACGGCCCAGTCTAGGAGTTTCGTTATTGTTGGCCCCAATAGCTGGAACCAGTTACCTCAGTCCCTCAGGACTGCCTTTTTCTCTATTTCTTTTGTAGTCAGGGAGCAAATGGTATCCCGTGGGCGCTTTAACGAAAGAAACATGTGTGATACGTCGTTGGAAAGGTATTTTAACATAGAATAAGAAAAGTCATGGTGCCAAGCCAGAATATGCTGCAGGCAGGCACAATTCAAGATGGCGTCCAACATGGCGGAACATTAGCGTAGTTAGTCGGATAGATATGCCACATGACCCCAAAAAAATTGCAAGAAAACGTTTTATGTTGGTTTTCTGGTGTATTAGGTCTGGAGAATAACATACTAAAAGTTTCTAGAAATCGGACCACGGGATCACCCCCAAAAATGCATTTTAAACAAAGATGGCGGCCAATATGGCGCCAATACAGAAAACCGTATATATCAGGTCATAGGTAAGCTAAATAACAAAATGAAGTGTCAAATTTAACATTATCAAGGTCGAGGAATCGATCTATCATAGTGGCAATAGTGTCGGAATCTTACTATCCAAGATGGCGGCCAATATGGCTGCCAAAACACAAAAATATGTATATATCAGGTCATAGGTAAGCTAAATAACAAAATGAAGTGTCAAATTTAACATTATCAAGGTCAAGGAATCGATCTATCATAGTGGCAATAGTGTCGGAATCTTACTATCCAAGATGGCGGCCAATATGGCCGCCAAAACACATAAAAATATGTATATATCAGGTCATAGGTAAGCTACAATAACAAATGAAGTGTCAAATTTAACATTATCAAGGTCGAGGAATCGATCTATCATAGTGGCAATAGTGTCGGAATCTTACTATCCAAGATGGCGGCCAATATGGCCGCCAAAACACAAAAAATATGTATATATCAGGTCATAGGTAAGCAGGCAGGCACAATTCAAGATTGCGTCCAACATGGCGGAACACGAGAAAAACAGACCTATTTATCGTAGTGGCAATAGTCTTGGAATGTTACGATACTCATTATTTCTTTTATTTAACGGAAAAAACAATGTGTAAACGTAGCAGCTGAGAAAGAATGAACATTCAAAATGTTATTCGTCATCATCACTATTCATTCATTCATTCATTCCGGATATTTATATAGCGCCTCTTCAAGAAACCTACTCTCAGAGCGCTCCTCCCAGCCCAGCCACGGCCAAACAGAAAGGTCTTTAGAAGTTGGTAGAAAGCAGGCAAATCATTCTGGGGCAGTAAGCGTAACGTACGCGACAGCCCATTCCAAGTGGAGGGGCCAACAACCGAAAAGGCTCGACGCTGTCCGACCGAGGAGCGGGCCCGAGGGACCAATAGCTCTATTGTCACTGCTGTCTTCGTGACCGTCATATCGTTCCACTACATTATCGCAGAGATTCTCGTCGCTGTTACATTCACACATTTCTGTGCATGGCAGGTTGTTAGTTCGGCATTTGCATGGTGCCGCACATCTGTTTTTAAGACAAGCACACTTGACCAATTGCAGCAATGCCTCCGGGGCACATAGCGATTCATTCATAACCGGTGACAACCGTCCATCTTCCAATACCCACCCGTGTTCCGTTGGTGATGGAATCGCCGGCATTGCTTTGTCGTCTTGCGCCCAAACAATTGCCTGAAAATTAGCTCTTTTCACTGCTGGTATGAAAGCACCTGTTGTTGGTGGAAGACTGTCTCCAACAGTCTGTTTTGTTGAGAATAAAGACCATCGCAATGCTGCAAGAGTTTTGATCTGTGATTTCGATTTCGGCTGATAAACCCGGCAGAGGAATTCCTCTAAATTGTACAGAGCTTCATCAGTAACAAGATCATTTTTACCTAATGATGCAAAAGAAGAAAGTATTTCATCGTTGGAGAGACTGAATGCTTTCCAGTATGACAGTTTTCCTTTGCCTTTTAAACAACCTGTGGTGTCGCATCCGGAAAGTGCGTGAAATCCGGGTAAAGCTGCAGCTTTCAGTTGCCCAAGTGATGCATATATTTGGCCGATGGATATGTATTCTCCCGGAACAGGAACAAAGAAGGATTCTTTTGGAAGCTTTGGATACCGTCTCACCATCAGCACAAGCACATCAGTGTCTTGTGCAAATATAAACAATTTCGTCGCTCCTCTTTCCTTGGCATCCAAGCCATGTAAGATCATCTTGGTGTCAGCTTCCTCCTGCGTACTTCGTAGGTACTCGACAGTACCACTTGTTGAAGCTGCTTCATTGCGCCAAGCAACGATACATCTGCACGGCCAGATTCCTTCTTGAACAAACCGAAAATTAGAAATTCAAAAAGTAATAGCAACCAAAAGTTGCCTAATGGTATGGGGTCAAAAAATGTAGAAAAAAGTTTTTAAAAATATTAATGTCTTCCGCCCCCACCAGAGGGCCAAAGTTACGAAAAATAGCATTTTTCGAGAAAATTGCAGGTTTCCTTGTAATATTTTTAAATTGAAAACTAATTAATTTTCATTCAATATACCGTTGGATAGAGCTTTCACAACTGAATAAAACGATATATTAATTTTCAGAATATACCCATATTTGTAGAAGTTATTAACTTTTTACCATTTCCTCTGGTTCGCGACATGTCGCGAAGTCTGAAAACGGTTAAACACTAATAACTTTTTATCCTTCGAGATATTTCAACCCATAGTATGTCATTCGATTCAGCTCTGAACCGCCGTTCTAACGGTATATTGTGATGCGAGATTGGTAACAGTACACATTTGTTTTACATTTTTTTACAGTTTTAGTATAGTATTTTTGCCATTTTTCATTGATTCTGTTGTCATTTCAGCTGAATGCGCACTTTATCCGATAAATTGAGCTCTAGGAACATTCCATTTTGATCGTGAATAATTGCGAAATGTCGAACTTTAAAAAGCTACATTGCCTACTCCTTCTTAAACATTGTTTTCGAAGTTCGGACACAGTCAGGAACTACGGCAGACTGTTCTACCCCCATATGAGAAATGTGTTTCTGTTGAACTGGTCCACTACCTTGATTTTCACTCTCTAATGCCTCCTCTTCAGTCTGGATTTAGGAAATTCCACTCGACGGAATCTCATATGGTGAGTCTTCTAGCAGATATATTTCATGATGTGGACCGTAGCCATATCATTCTACTCTCCCTTTATGACATTAGTGCCGCTTTTGACACTATTAATCATACCATCCACTTAGACCTACTGTCTATATTTAGTCTGGGATGGTTGACTCTGCTCTTCTTTGGTTGCATTTGTTCCTCACGGATCGCACTGTTTCTGTAATTTTCTGTCCTACCCGCTCTGTCTGAGTCCACGTCACTTATGGCTTACCTCATGGCTCTGTCTGTGTTCCCCTTCTGTTTATTTTGTAAACCTCGGATCTAGCTAGGGTTCTTGGTCCACTCAATGTCCTCTTCCACCAATATGCTAATGACACGTGATCTTGGATTAATTCTCGATCCTGTCCTCTCTCTGTCACGATCTTAAGGTCTATTGTACTTCAGTTTATGCTCTCCATGGCCTTTGCTCCCTTCGGTCTTCGGCCTGTGGCCACTTGGCTGTCCCTGGAATGCGTACCTCTATGGCCCAGTCTAGGCGTCTCGCTTCTGTTGGCCCTCCAACTGGAACCGACTGCCGCAGTCCCTTAGGGCTGACTTCCTTTCTGTTTCCTCTGACCAGTTCTAAAAGCGCCTGAAACTTCTCTTTCTGTCAGTGAAGATACTTCCTGGGTTGGGAGAGCCTCTGATTTTAAGTGGCGCTTAAGTAGAAACATGATGTACTGGGTCTTGTCTTGGTTTAGACAAAGACGATTAGCGGATAACCCTCGATCAAGAGCAGCTGAAACCTCTAGAACGCGTTCAACCATAGCAGCGGCTGCGGCAGCAGGGTCATGAAGGTAAAGAATGAATGGAACCAAAGATGAGCAGAGTCAGCAATCCCAGACGACAGAGCAGCTCATCTGAGGCGATCGGTGATCGATCAACAGTGGTCGATCGCCTAGCAAAGGTCTGGTGGATCGATAAATCGATCGCGCAAATCGAGCGCGATCGATTTACTCCAAGAGGAAACATATCTGCATTATTATTGTATTTACCTAATTTACATTGTTTTGCTTACTTTCGGCGGCGGTGAATGCGTTCGGAACGCAGCGTTTCGTGACCTAATGACTGCTGAGTGATTGCTCCAATTTCGTACGTAACGTCATTTGTAAGTTCGTAACGTAACTAATTTCGGAAATTATTGAAAGCAACAATGGCGGCGACGATGCCGAAGTGGAATAATAATGTACAGTTTAGCAACGGCGCTCGTTTTCGGTTGCTGGCCCTAGGACTGGAATGAGTTCCCTGTTGCGCTCTGCCTAGTGAATAGAGTTCACACGGTCACACTATTTTTCTTTAATAAGTTAACGACAGTCTTATTTAGCCGTGGCTGGACTAGGAGCGCTTCTGAGTCTATCACCTTGAAGGGGCGCTAGGATATATGAAACTAATTAATAATACTATCAATAGTAATAATAACGGAACTGAACTGAACTGAGATAGGCCTACTTAAGCTACTAGATCAGTACTATATAATATGCAGCTATACGTACTATATAATATGCAGCTTTAAGAATACGATACACAAAATACGCTGTACACAAAAGCTCGAGGTCGATCGCGCACCGATCGCCTATGCAATCCAGCGCGATCGATTTTCAAATCGCCTTCTATTTTCAAATGAGAAGCTCTGCCCAGACGACCTAGACAGCAGGTCTAAGTGGATGGTGTGATCAACAGCGTCAAAAGCGACACTAATGTCATAAAGGGAGAGTAGAATTATATGGCTACGGTCCACATCATGAAATATATCTGCTAGAAGACTCACCATATGAGATTCCACTGAGTGGGATTTACTAAATCCAGACTGAAGTGGAGGCATTAGAGAGTGAAAATTAAGGTAGTGGACCAGTTCAACAGAAACACATTTCTCATATGAGGGTAGAACAGTCTGCCGTAGTTCCTGACTGTGTCCGAACTTCGAAAACAATGTTTAAGAAGGAGTAGGCAATGTAGCTTTTATACTTCGACATTTCGCAATTATTCCCGATCAAAATGGAATGTTCCTAGAGCTCAATTTATCGGATAAAGTGCGCATTCAGCTGAAATGACAACAGAATCAATGAAAAATTGCAAAAATACTATACTAAAACTGTAAAAAATGTAAAACAAATGTGTACTGTTAACAATCCCGCATCACAATATACCGTTAGAACGGCGGTTCAGAGCTGAATCGAATGACATACTATGGGTTGAAATATCTCGAAGGATAAAAAAGTTATTAGTGTTTAACCGTTTTCAGGCTTCGCGACATGTCGCGAACCAGAGGAAATGGTAAAAAGTTAATAACTTCTACAAATATGGGTATATTCTGAAAATTAATATATCGTTTTATTTAGTTTTGAAAGCTCTATCCAACGGTATATTGAATGAAAATTAATTAGTTTTCAATTAAAAAATATTACAAGGAAACCTGCAATTTTCTCGAAAAAATGCTATTTTTCGTAACTTTGGCCCTCTGGTGGGGGCGGAAGACATTAATATTTTTTTAAACTTTTTCCACATTTTTTGACCCCATACCATTAGGCAACTTTTAGTTGCTATTACTTTTGAATTTCTAATTTTCGGTTTTTTCACTCCACCCTAACGGCCAGCTTCTTGCTCGGTCGAGTATTTTTTTGGACAAGTAGTGTGTTAGCTCGTCTTTAGTAGTACTGTGTGACAATAGCTTTTTCATCGTAACTGAAGATATATCCATAGATTGCAGTTCAGCCATGCAATCAACTATTGCTGCACAGAAACCTGACTCTCCAGAAGAACTCTCGACTGGTTTATCAACTTCCACTGGAGGAAGAGACTTAAGTATGTGAATCAGTCGACTTTTAGCAGGACATTGATGCATAGTACCATCGCACAAAAACATCGATCGGGGCACTGTTGACAGTTCGTATGCTCCGAGAGTTTCGCATAAATCTACATCACGTTGAGATCTAGTGATTATAAGTAAGCGTGCAAATAAGGATCTGTCAGCTGTCAGGACCGAAACACTTTCGGCAGTGGAGAGTTTCACATGCCTTTTGTTCGCACTTGAGCATAACTTCAGTTTGTTCCGTTTTATAGGCGCCCACACATTTTCCTTTCCTGCGATGAGTCTGTCACATTTGTAAGTGTTGTACAAATCACCACCCAATTGCTCCATTCTTTCTACACTTCTCCTGACTTCTTCATCAAATACAGCTTTCGATGCTATATTTATCAATTCACCGCCATCAATCAAAAATGGGTTACCAACTCTAGCTAGTTCCGCAGACAGTTTTGCAACTGCCTTGTCTTGTTTTACTGCAGCTGTTGTGTTATTTAGATGATGCTTATGAGCATTTGAAACCTTTGAACCTAATACCATATCCTCAGTTTCTTCTGATAACCTGTGTAGTTCGGATGCACTCAGAAAGAATCTAGCCAAAGCGCGAGGATTCTGCGTAATGCCAACCAAACCTCCGGCCACTTTCAGAGATCTGTTTTGATGTTCCAGCGCTTCGTCAGAACCCAGAGCACAGAACGGTATAGTTGATCTATTGACTACCCAGTTTCCACGTTGAAATTCGTTCCAGATTCGTGGTTCACATTCCTTCAAAGCTTTCATTTGCGCTAGGTAGAGGGCTATCATTCCCGAGTAATTGGTCAAGTCTAGTGCAAAGAAGTATTTGACAATTTCTTCAAGAACAGCTAGATGTAAATCCCAATTTCCTGTGCGCACTGATCGAATAAGCAGGAGCATGTTTCTGATCATTGTCATGTACTGTCATAGCATCTTGAACGTCGGCTTAGCCTCAGACTGCTCAGTGTCAAAAGCATTAATTAAACTTCGCAGTTTGCACTGATTCATTGTCGACTGCAGTTCGTTCAAAGCTGCATTTACCAATTCCGTCAGCGCCTGAAAACCTCTCTTTACCAATGAAGACACTTGCCCGGGTCGAGAGCGCCTCTGTTTTGAGTGGCGCTATATAAATGTTCAATTACGATTACGATTAGGGTGAAAATTATTCTCGATTAAATGTTCTGGCCCTTCGACACGAATAATCTTCCAAATTATGTTACACGTCTACCCCAGGAATTGTAATAACGTGCAGTGATACACAAAATGTGTAGTGATAACTTGAAAAGTGCAGTGATGAAAGGCTGTTTGTGCAGTGATCATCATCCAAATAAGGAATTGTGGGGCACAGCCCCCAGACACCCAATATAGACTGGCACTCCTGCACTCTTTGCCCACCCTTATTCTATTTCTGTGCATGAAGTATAAAACTATCAGTCACACTTTAGTTCGTTTCAGGTGTGTGGTATACACTCATACAGTAGGCCTACATTTAATTTCTGCACTGTTACTACTGCCAAATATTATGCAGATAAAGGCCAATCCAGCATCGGCCGGTCCATTTGACCCTTTTGGATTGACCTTTTGTCTTTGGCATCAGTGGACTACAGTCTGTTAGTGAAATAATGTGGTGTTGATACTCTGTATTAAATGGCTTACTTACTTACTTACTTGCTTGAAGTTGCCCTCCTCTTTTATCACGGTTTGTGACTAGCACCGCCAGAATAGGGAGAGAAGCGAAGTCGACCTGTGCGTGTTGCCAGCTCTTGGCTTTAAAAGCCTCCAATGTTTTCCTCACTTTCGTCGTTTGTTTAGTCTCTTTCTCTTATTTCTTTTTGCAAACGATTTGTGAGTTGTCTATTTTCAGACAACTGAGGTCAATTTCTTCACAAGTGCGATATAAGTGTCTAGCTAAGTGTCTGACTAACAACCACTCCTAAAACAGTTCAGTGTTTCAATGTCGTTACTTTCCGCGGCAAATTGTTCACTCTACGTGTATTTATTTAGCGTCAATATTTAGCGACCAAGTGTCAATCGATGGCAATTGTGGGTGAAGGACTTGCTCAAGGTCCCTACACAGTAACCCCCGTTTCAGAGGAGGAGGCTCGAGAGAGTACTCACCGCGTTACAAGATGGACGCTATAATCAATCGTATACACTATTGATACATAGACAGTAGACACCCATTCAACCCTTTTCTCACAATTAATAACACATGTTGAATTTGAAGTTTTAAACGTAAAAATTAAAGGTGACTAGAAACTCGTGTCAATTGCCTGGCGGCTCCCGTCCTTATAAAATATAGTGTCAATTGATACCGTTTTAAAGGTGTCTAAATTAACCGTCTCACAGGAAGAGGCTCGAACGCGTACTTAGCGCTTTACAGGCCAAGCGCTTACAGCTTAGTAGGAACTTGGCGATATTTAACCGTTTCAGGGTGAAAAAGTAATAGGCCTAACTCATGTTCAATTTGAAGTTTAAAACGTAAAAGTAATATTCTCCAATTGTAATATCCGAATTGTAAGCTTATGAAGAAAAGGAAGAGCAGTCTTTTTTAGCTAGCCTGAGCGGCAGTCCTGGATATGAAGTGTTAACGACTTAATTTTCTTAACCTCGGCATATGAAGTCGGGTGGCAAGTCCTCTCCCTCTTCGTCTCATCCTCCCACCGACAGCGTACGGTCAGTGTAATCATTATAGCTGACTTGACTTTGGAGCGCAGGTGGAGTAGAACTCTCAAACCAAATTTCTGCCCTGGTGGGAATTTGAACCCCGACCTCTCAGTTGACAGTTCCGATCGCAAACCACTAGGCCTATTCTATCGAACACCAACCCATAAAGAATTGTAAAGTGCTACTTAAAACTAAGAACAGGGCAACAGCTTATTCACGAGCGTTGCGTCGTGTCCATGAGCGTAGCCATAAAAAATTTCGGAGGGGGTTTTAAGATTTCGGGGTTTCCATTGGAAATGGTCGCGAAAGTTCAGTTTTTGTATTTTGCATGTAGAAGCATATAATAATAATAATAATAATAATAATCTTTTCTTTATTGAAGCGCCTGACAAACGCATTGCGCTGTACATTTACATGTTATGCAATTTAAATCTTAACTACTAACAGAACAGACAGCCTGCAATACAACGGCGCTAATAGCAGCCTACAAAGCATATCCGCCCAACGGGGGCTCGAACTCGGTACCTCTCGGTCGCTGTGCCAGATTTTAATACAATGCGCCACCGGAAAAATATGGAAAAATTTTCGGAAGTTTATTTGGAGGGGGGTTGAACCCGCAATAAACTAGCGAAGAATGGATCTACGAGTATGACCAACACCAAAGGAAAGAAATCTGCGCCGAAGAAATCTGCTCCGAAAACCCGCAAAAAGAGTTCAGTTACGAAAAACAGCGACACTTATAAAAATCTAAAAACGGTTTAATAATCTTTTATATTGTTAGTGATGTTCCTGTTTAATAATCACTTTACATTTACTGTAAAATGTCAATTTTACCTGTGTAACATTGCAACCCCGGGGAATGTAACATGTAACCCCTCCATCGGGGTTATTTGTTACATTCCAGTAGCTCGCCTAAAACCAATATTGCACAAAATTCGTTAACTATTAACAAAATCTACTGTGACCAATTTCTGTGTAACATAATGAAGTACTAAACCCCCTTGGTCTTAGGAAAACTCAGATGCTGAGGAACAGCCAATTTACAAAAAAGTGGGAATTGTAACATATAGCCCCGGTCTCCCCTACCTTAGCCTATTCATCATAAGTAAAGTAATACTCAGATGCTTGAAGGTTAAACTGATTGTAGTTAAGTGTCAGTATTATTATTTAAGATGTATAACTGGTTATAATATTTTTTATAAGTTCATTACGGACCCAGCCCAGGTCCCTGAAAGTATCCGGGCCCCTGAAAGTAGCCGGGCCCCTGAAAGTAGCCGGGCCCCTGAAAGTATCCGGGCCCCTTGACATTTGCCCCTCTGCCCCTCTCGGCGGGCCAGGATGTCCAGAGATACCAATTGGATGTCAAAGACCTGTTGTCAGAAGACTAGAGAGAGAAGGAGGCTGAGAAGATGCTAGGAAAAGCTGACCTTACCATACATTGTAATCGCGTAATGTAATGTTCCTGTAAGCGATCTCTGTAATTTCTCTAACGCTGCTATAGCATGACCTCTGCTCCCCCTTCGTAACGCCACTGAGTATGACATGGGTTTCCCATCTGCAGAGTAGGGTGGTTCTTAATAACAAAAGTTTGAATCTACTGTTCGCCAAGGTTCCATTTGGTTCCATTCCATCCAGAAACATCACACAAAAAGTTGTATGAAAAATATTAATATTTAGGACTCGCACAACACCATCAAAGTTTTGCCCCTTATCAAATCAAATATAGGAACACTCGAAAAGTAAGCATAATAGTTGTAATCAACCATGAAAAGTGAACATTTAAACCACGAATAAATTCAACTGCCTGAAGTAGGACCAGATTATAACACAATGACATTTATTTCATGCCTGGTTACTAGTGATTACACTGATTAGTGATTAAAATTATTTATTAGAGTTATTATTATTATTGAGGAAATGCTAAAAAGTTAATAACTTCTACAAATATGGGGATATTCTGAAAATAACCCATCATTTTATTCAGTTTTAAGAGCTCTTTCTAGCGGTATTCTGAATGTCAGTTAATTAGTTTTCAATTAGAATATTTTACAAGAAAACCTTCAATTTTCTCTAAAAACGCTTTGTCTCGTAACTTTGGCCCTCTGGTGGGGGCGGAAGACATTAATATTATTTTTAAATTTTGAACATTTTTGATCCATGCCATTAGGCAACTTTTGGTTGCTATTACTTTTCGAATTTCGAATTTTTACTTTTTTTCCACTGCACCCTTCTGTGTATGCTTATTCGAATTGATTTGTGGTTATCGGTTTCAGGAACTCACGGATCAAATATCACTAAAATGCCAATAAAAATAAATAATAAACAATCAACGATAGCATAAACATTGTAGAAATTATTTTGTAGTTGTGCTTAAGTAAAATCATCCAGCCTTTCTGTTGAAAACTAAACATAGGTCTAAAAATGCGAATCAAATACATTTACTCGAAATGACGAAAATTATTAGTAAAAATCAAAATTTCAAAGACGTTGTGCGAGTCCTAGATATTGTTCGATCCTGCTAATTTTTGGGCTACATTACGTTTAAACCAATTGGCACGGAATGCCGGGTTGGCGAAAGTAAACAAGTGACGTTGAAAATTTTCCATTAGAGATGCGACCACCCTACTGGAGAGTGTTACTTCTAAAGCGCTTCTTTAAATACAATTTTGCGATTATAATTCGAATTAAAAATTTCAGTGGAATGTTTTCATTTTACTTCGCAAAGAGTTAACTTTGCTCAAAAAATACCTATCTAAATATAGTCATTTTTGCTTCACAGATTGTATACGCGCAACTGAGTTTCAAAATAGTTATAAGAAGATTATATGATAAATTCTGGTGTGTAATTAGGCAGAGTTGGCTATTAAAAAGAATAGATTTATAACAGGTTCAATGAAGCCGTAGCTTTGCTTCATATTTAAGAATTAAATGTCAAATAAATGAATGTTGAATTATTGAACGCTTGCTTTTAAGTATCGTTTCTAAAGATCATACTTTTGAAACTTTGTTTGACGTATGTCGCTGCCATCTAGGGAATAAATGGTTCAACGAACTTTGAAGAGATCAGTGCTGTCATGGACTCATGGTATTGTATCGTATTTAAACATCTACAAAGCGCCTCTCACAGTGAACACCAAGAACACCAATCACTGACAATCAGAGGCGCTCCCAGTGCGTAGGTCCTCGAGAGTAAAGACAAGTTTTGAGGTAGCGAAAAAATGTAGTAGGACCACCACATACATGTAGTAAGGTGGAGGGCTGGAGGCTGGAGCGAACAAAAGGGGTAAGTTGATTCCATAGCGAAGGGTCAATGCAGGCAAAGGCACGGAACTGGGCTATGGCCGTTCTCACACGAGGAACAAAAAGGTCAAGACGATCCGAAGAGCGGAACTGGCGAAGGGAAGCAGCCGAGGTAGGCCGACGTATTGAGTCACAGAGGTATTTAGAGGCAAGACCATAGGCGGAGACTTGGTCTTGGGTTTGGGCGGGACCGGTGAAGGAGCGGCCGACGGACGATCGGCGAGGCGCGCAGCGCCGAGCAGGGGAGGGGTTGGGGAGGGGTATGTGCCCCTTCCCCATCTAAATTTTTTTGAATTTCCACACTGTAATGGTAGCATTTTAAGCTGTCATCTGAAAAAAATTGCTCTATAATTTGAGTGCTGATAGGAACCAGCTGTCACTCGTAACTTATATGTAGTTTGAGTCGTGTTTGAGTTTGGGAGGGGTTTGGGGAGGGGTGCCCCCCCATCTAAAAATTTTTGAATTTCCACTCTGTAATGGTAGGGTTTTAAGCTGTTATCTGAACAAAATTGCTCTATTATTTGAGTGCTGATAAGAACCAGCTGTCACTCATAGCCAGGCCCTTAGCCAGAAATAAAAAGTTACCCGTCCAAAAGCGCGACCGTTCCAGTCTGACGGCAATGCTTGTACCCTGCACTGAATGACCTATAAGTTTTGATCACATTTAGGAACCCTCCAAAATAATTTCCACCCATCCTTTGGAGGGGTGGCTGGCTAAGGGTCTGCATTTCATTGATTGACAACTGTGACAGGCTGTGAAAAGGAAGGGCCTTAACAACCCAAGTGAATGGTGAATGGCCTATTGTACAAGTTTCCAATTACATCAAAGACTTGACCCTTCTGCTGTTTCCAATGTAATTAACTGCTGCCCAGAGTAATTGGAGAGCAGCAGGCCTAGGTTAATTGAACTGTGACTGCAGTCTGGATTATAAACTGCCCAATAGACGACATCATTTAACACAATTTATGCCCGTCCAAAATCATTTCCACCCGTCCAAAGGACAGGTGGACGGGTGGCTGGCTAAGGGCCTGCTCATAGCTATTATTATTATATTCATGAAATATTTCAGAAATATTGGGGGGGGATATAAGCAGCTCCGCCCCCACCTCAAGTTTGGGGGGCATCCCCCTGCCCCCCCTAAGTCTCCGCCCCTGGGCAAGACCTAGGTAGGATCGGCAAATGAGGAACAAGTTCCTTTAACTGGATGCGTGCAGTAAGAGGAAGCCAATGTAGTTGTTCAAACATGAATGTAGAGATATGGGAGAATCGCGGCAGACGGGCAATAAGTATGGCAGCTGCATTAAGAACCGATTGCAGAGGGGAGAGGCGCACTTTAGGGAGGCCAACAAAGAGGGAATTACAATAGTCAATGCGAGAGCAAATAAAGGCATGAGGTAAAAACTAAAGAAGAAACAGATCGTCGGATTGCCTTCAGGCGTCGGAGATGGTGGAGCGGGTGATATAATTGAAACTTATATTAAAATTGTATCTTAATTTTAAAATGTTTACTTTAAAGCAAAACCACGAGTAGGCCTATTTAATATAGGCCTATTCAGGACTGCAGTCTGCAGAAACTATGACACACTTAGCCTACCTAAGTTGGGCGCATAGAGTCGGATTTTTTAGTATAATACATTTTGAGAACATTTTATTACAATGAACGGCTGTAGCCTAATCTCGTTGAGTTAAGATAGGTTTGATATCTTACAATTTACAAACGGCCTAAAGATAAACAGTTCGCTTGCTAATCTTGTTTAAAATTAGCCAGTTTGGACCTTGTTCTATTGCAGCCACTCTCCAGTAAAAATTGAAGAGTTGTCGCTTATTCGGGGCCCTTTCTTTTATTAGCTCAGTGCTGTAAAAGGCCATTCGCTTTCCGGTTTAGCCTAGTGTATGTTAAAACCATCCGTGAAGATAGCGGGTTTAGTTTGTTCTGCTTTTCAATAAATACTAAAATATGATCTTTTCCTACCACTGGCTACCAGTGGACTTCCTTACATAGGGCCTATAAATATATAAATCTTCGTAATGAATGAATGAATGAATGAATGAATGAATGAATGAATGAATGAATGAAAGGAATGAAGGAATGAATGAATGAATGACAGATCTCATAATTTATTCGTACGAGCATTTGTGTGGCGAAAGTTTCCGGGTTGTATGCTGTAGAAAAATAATAATAGAGTAAAGATAATTATGGGCTTACCGCCATCCAAACAACTCTGCCTAGACAAAGTCGTTCAGCGAAGACTACGATGGCTTGGAAGTGTACAGAGAATGACAGTTGACAGAATCCCACACATTGCAGTAGGCTACATGGTAGATTCGAATGAAAAAGAAACAAAGGCTGGCCAAGATTACGCTGGATAGATAATATAAATGAGAACATAACATCACTTGGACTAATGCTAAGGAGAGCAATGGACTTGACAAATGACTGAGTAGAACGGAGATCATTTATTCGCACCCATCGCCCCCAAATGGCTGGAACTGATGACTATGATGATACCGCCCTCTACTGAGTGAGAAGATTTACACTCATCGTCTGTCGGCGAACCTTAAACACCTTTTCTTATGAATTACAAAATTTATTTACAAAAACGCCAGGGTACGTGGCTAATGTTGTCCACGTTTGTTCTCACTATGTGAACAACGTGATACTTTCTTGTAGTCGAACAAGTTCGACAAATTTCTAAGCAGAAGATGACATTAGATACAGAAGGTAGAGCTGGATAAGCCGCAATGTTGTCTAAAAACATCCGTTCAAATATCGGGTTTAGTTTTTTATGCGTTTACATAAATTCTCAACTATGATCTGTTCTTATTAGTGGACTCCTTTACACAGACCTATTACATCTCAAATTCGTATGAGTATGAAAGTTCTAGCCTTCTAGGGTGGTATGCCGTAGAAAATTACTATGATTGTAGTAAAGCTATTCATTAATCTGCTTCCGCCATCTACTGAGTGACTAGGTAAATTTGCCTCTGAGAGAGAGGATCTTCACTGAAGTCAACAACCTTAAATACCTCTTCTTATGAAGTATAAAATTTATTTATAGAAGTTCCGGTGGTTGAAGCGTATGTTCTTCTATGTCTAAACGTTAATTTTCACAACGTGAAAATCTATTTCTTCTAGTCGAACAAGTTCGACAAATCTCTAAACAAGTGTTAATTAATATAAGTCTTAAGACTAAAATTATGTATTGTCACCCGCATGTGATGCAACAAATGGTGGTTTTCACAATTGACCGATTCACAGGTACTATTAGTCCATACGCTAGTGCGTATTATCAAGCAACTCCGATACTACCGGGGAGGATCCAGAATTTAACGACATCTTATAATAATTATAATTTCCATTTGTTAATTCAAACTGACAAGTACGCAGTAAGAATACATGACATAGTAGTTAAGATGATAACAAGTTTGCAATGAGTCCAATTTAACTATATGGTAGCCTGCAAGGCGCCCACCTGTCCTAATGCTCATTTTACGAACGCCACTTAGCGAATGAAAGGCTGAGGTAATCTTATGGGGCTAAGGGGGTATCGAACCCGCGTCCTTCTGATCTTCGTGCCAGCGTATTACCATTCAACCATCTCTCTGCCTCATGGTAGCAAAGGCTGTCGATGTTGCCAGAAATTGGTTCGAAGAGTTCTTACCGTTCTTATGGCATAAAAATCTCGACATTTATGGCTGAACAAATTCATTGGCTACCTCTCTCTGTGCGAATCCAATTTAAAGATCTCATTCTCGTGCTCAAATCTTAACTGGGTCTTGCCCCAAAATATCTGTCACCAAATTCTCCGCCCCCTCTCTGCCACGTCAGAGCGTCCTCTCAGATCCTCTGGCCGTCTTGACCTGTATGTTCCCCGTGTTAGGACCACGATGGCTCAATGCAGATCCTTTGTGTCCATAGGTCCCTCTCTATGGAATCGACTTCCTCCTTCTGTACGCTCTACAATACTCTCTGGTAGCAACTCTTCCTCTTTCTCTCACCTTAAAACCTTCCTTTTTTTTCTCGGAGTACCTTGCACTGGGAGCGCTTCTGAAAGGCTTATGCTATGAGAAGCACTTTATAAATGATCAAATACAATACAATCATACTTTTCTCCATACTCAATTTTCTGATCGAATTATAACTCTGCCCCACCTGCGCCCATTGCAAACTCAGCTATAATGGAAGTGAAAAAATGAGACGGCGAGGGAGAGGACTGGCCACAATCCTTTATATGTCGAGGTGAAATTGATGAAGTCGATAACACTTCATACCCATGGGTGCCTCAAAGCACCCATGGGTAATGGTATGAAGTGCCTCATGTTAAGCCTAGGCGACCGCTCTTCTTCAGTAATAATAAAATACAGCCCGTAAAAACAAAGTTTTTTACTATATCCATCTAGTATCCTATAATGCGTCTTATGAAGCAGTTACCTCTACAAATATATAGTCCGCGTTCATTTTACAACATAGCGTCCGTTTAATGATGCAGCGCGCCCGTTTCTGTTGCGGCCAATGGCAACGCTGGCCAATGGCAACGCTGCGTATCGGAAAAGGGGATTCCCCGATTCGAAAAGTTGAGTCCCCGATTCTATAAGCTAGCCTTTTTTGGGGAGCTGAAATTTTGATAGAATGAAGTGTCTGCGAGGGCGAGTCTATCTGCCAAGTTTCACGACGATTGAATGATTGTAAGTGATCGAATTAGTCGTCGCAAGATTTGACTTTTTAGCCTGTGGCTCAAGCAAGATTCCCGCAAGTTAAACTAGATGGATAATAAAATACAGCCCGTAAAAACAAAGTTTTTTACTATATCCATCTAGTATCCTATAATGGGTCTTACGAAGCAGTTACCTCTACAAATATATAGTCCGCGTTCATTACGACATAGCATGCGTTTAATGAGGCAGCGCGCCCGTTTCTGTTGCGGCCAATGACAACACTGGCCAATGACAACGCTGCGTATCGGAAAAGGTGATTCCCCGATTCGAAAAGTTGAGTCCCCGATTCTATAAGCTAGCCTTTTTTGGGGAGCTGAAATTTTTATAGAATGAAGTGTCTGCAAGGGCGAGTCTATCTGCCAAGTTTCAGCACGATTGAATGATTGTAAGTGATCGAATTAGTCGTCGCAAGATTTGACTTTTTAGCCTGTGGCTCAAGCAAGCAACAAGCAAGCAAGATTTCCGCAAGTTAAACTAGATGGATATAAAATACAGCCCGTAAAAACAAAGTTTTTTACTATATCCATCTAGTATCCTATAATGCGTCTTATGAAGCAGTTACCTCTACAAATATATAGTCCGCGTTCATTTTACGACATAGCGTGCGTTTAATCAGGCAGCGCGCCCGTTTTGTTGCGGCCAATCACAACGCTGGCCAATGACAACGCTGCGTATCGGAAAAGGGATTCCCCGATTCGAAAAGTTGAGTCCCCGATTCTATAAGCTAGCCTTTTTTGGAGAGCTGAAATTTTTATAGAATGAAGTGTCTGCGAGGTCGAGTCTATCTGCCAAGTTTCACGACGATTGAATGATTGTAAGTGATCGAATTAGTCGTCGCAAGATTTGACTTTTTAGCCTGTGGCTCAAGCAAGCAAGCAAGCAAGCAAGCAAGCAAGCAAGATTTCCGCAAGTTAAACTAGATGGATAATAAAAATACAGCCCGTAAAAACAAAGTTTTTTACTATATCCATCTAGTATCCGATAATGGGTCTTATGAAGCAGTTACCTCTACAAATATATAGTCCGCGTTCATTCCGTTTCTGTTGCGGCCAATGGCAACGCTGGCCAATGGCAACGCTGCGTATCGGAAAAGGGATTCCCCGATTCGAAAAGTTGAGTCCCCGATTCTACAAGCTAGCCTTTTTTGGGGAGCTGAAATTTTTATAGAATGAAGTGTCTGCGAGGGCGAATCTATCTGCCAAGTTTCATGACGATTGAATGATTGTAAGTGATCGAATTAGTCGTCGCAAGATTTGACTTTTTAGCCTGTGGCTCAAGCAAGCAAGCAAAGATTGCAAGATTTCCGCAAGTTAAACTAGATGGATAAATAAAATACAGCCCGTAAAAACAAAGTTTTTACTATATCCATCTAGTATCCTATGACGTGTACTCTGAAAATAGTCCGCGTTCATTTTACGCCATAGCGTGCGTTTAATCTGGCAGCGCGCCCGTTTTGTTGCGGCCAATGGCAACGCTGGCCAATGACAACGCTGCGTATGGGAAAAGGGATTCCCCGATTCGAAAAGTTGAGTCCCCGATTCTATAAGCTAGCCTTTTTTGGGGGAGCTGAAATTTTTATAGAATGAAGTGTCTGCGAGGCCGAGTCTATCTGCCAAGTTTCATGACTATTGAATGATTGTAAGTGATCGAATTAGTCGTCGCAAGATTTGACTTTTTAGCCTGTGGCTAAAACATTCAAGATTACATTCAAGATTTCCGCAAGTTAAACTAGATGGATATAAAATACAGCCCGTAAAAACAAAGTTTTTTACTATATCCATCTAGTATCCTATAATGCGTCTTATGAAGCAGTTACCTCTACAAATATATAGTCCGCGTTCATTTTACAACATAGCTTGCGTTTAATGAGGCAGCGCACCCGTTTTTGTTGCAGCCAATGGCAACGCTGGCCAATGGCAATGCTGCGTATGGGAAAAGGGGATTTCCCCGATTCGAAAAGTTGAGTCCCCGATTCTATAAGCTTGCCTTTTTGGGGGAGCTGAAATTTTGATAGAATGAAATGTCTCCGAGGGCGAGTCTATCTGCCAAGTTTCATGACGATTGAATGATTGTAAGTGATCGAATTAGTCGTCGAAAGATTTGACTTTTTAGCCTGTGGCTCAAACATAGTTACATAGTTGCATATATATATTCAAGTATTCAAGATTTCCGCAAGTTAAACTAGATGGATAAAAAAGCAGTTCTGTTTCTTTCTCTTGAAGGTTGTCGAAATTTATTCGACTCCAAAAATACCTACGATTTTATACAATGCGCCCTTGCATTCGCATTGGCTTTAAAAGAAACCTTACTTAAAAGAATCGGTGTTCAAACTACCTAAACAAAACTCAATTTAGCTTAAACTCAACCAAAATATGGTCAGCCTTGAGTTCGAAATAATTTCGAATTTATTTTCTTAGCTACTGAATATGAGGACGGTTTGTCACTCTTATCTTACCTGCCGTCTGATCTTTACATCAACCGATTTCGCCACTCTACGCAGCCAAGTGCAATCGATAGATGGCGGCAGCTGTGTTATAACAAAGATGATCAGCATCGCCCTCTTCCTTTATCCATGCTTGGGACTGGCACTATAGGCAGTTGTGGCGTAGAACAGCGAGGGACTCCACAGTAATATTGACGATTGCCGTTAAATTTCTGAACTAGCTGTTTGCCCGTCCTAAGACCGTTAAGATTTCATTGCTCGCTCTGCTGTCTTATGCTCACTGAGCTTCTTCTTCTCATTGTGCTCTCTTCTGCTCACTGGACTCTCTTCTGCTTACTTCACTCTCTTTTGCTCACTGTGCTCTCCTCTGCTAACTTCCTGTGTTCAGCTCACTGTGCTCTTGTCTGCTCACTGCGCCCTCTTCTGCTAATTTTGCTATTCTTCTGTTCATGGTGCTCGCTTCTGCTCTCTGTGCTCTCTTTGAAATCGAGCGCCCCCTGGCGAAGGATTCAATATACCGAGGAACAAAATGGATCTTGCGACCTCTAGCGGAGACTACACGTTGGCTGCGGCAGTCTCAAGCGACCCCTAGCGGTGTCATTCTCACTGGATCGAGCGCCCTCTGACGTAGGATTCAATATGCCGAGTATCGAGCGACCCCACGCGAGGTATTCGAGCGTGCGTCCCCACTACCGACATGTCTAGTTGTTGGCGCGGCGCTCAGACACCGTGTGTGTCTGGCCAGCTGTGTGTGACACGACACTCTCTCACACAAGACACACACACACACACACACACACACACACACACACACACACACACACACACACACACACACACACACACACACACACACACACACACACACACACACACACACACACACACACACACACACACACACACACACACACACACACACACACACACACACACACACACACACACACACACACACACACACACACACACACACACACACACACACACATTATATTATATTATTAATGCTACAGATGAATCCAACAGTTTAACGAAATCTCAAAGGCTGTCGACGTTAGTTCGAACAGGAGGCCTAACTCTTCTCACCGTTCCAATGGAATAATAATTATAGTAGGCCTAACCGGCGCAGGCGCCATCCGCCGCTAAGCCCTCAAGTCGAAACCAGGCGCTAAGCTATCGACTGCTAGCGACTTAGTTCACTTAATATTTTGCACACATTCGTTTAATTGCGGTCTCCGAGTTTCGATTTTTGACGAAGACATCACCAGCAGAACCTCTGACCTCTCTCGGTTGACAGTCCAGCGCTAACCAGTAGGCTAGACCATCGCTAAATCCCATCGTATACAGTTTCATTTAGTGAGTTGTCTGGCCACATTTCACGACGCCACATACATATTGGAAACGGCCATTCTACTGCACGTGTAGTTAATGCCTATCTGGATGAAATTCTTTACCTTAAAAGTTACATTGGCCTCTGAGCCGTTTAATCCATTGGCATACTATACGCCTATACGGCCAATTTCTCTTCTAACTGTAATAATTAATTTCATTTACTACATTCACATAACAATATTTTCATGTTTCTGTCAAGTTCTTTATTATTAGAGTCTGAGATGGACCTTTTAAACCAGAAATTGATTTCTACGTTTACTATTACTATTATTATTAACAATATTAATATTAATTAAAACATAGTTCGATAGCATTTTATAGGCTTTCATCAGACTTCAGTTTAGGCCTACTGATAAAATTGAAAAAACGAGGGACCCTGATGGACTCTGAGAAATGTCTGCCCCAAGGCCCGCCTTGGCTCTCGACGCCCATGGTTAGAGACGTGAGTTAAAGAGCCCCCGCCTATCGAGTATGTCCCACCCGCCAATCGATTATGTTTTACATAAGTGCCTGTGAATAAACCGGTTCCCACGAACTCGCCTTTTGGGGCGTTGCAGATATAAATAAATTACAGAGCCATCTAGCGAATGAAGAGGTTTAACATTTCCATTAATATAAGGGTTACCCTGAACTCGCGTCTGCGGTAATCGGGTGCTGCCAGTCCCAAGTCTGGACAAAGGGAAAGGGCATCCTCGTTAGGACACAGCGTTGCTAAACAGTAACAAACCCCACCCAATCACCTAATAGATTTATATAATGTACAAACTGACTGTCATTTTAAAACACCTTTTCTTAATGGAAATTTAATTTATTTAAACCCCAAACTCAGCTAAACGCATATGGAAACTAGGTCAACAAACGACTATTAGTATGCTAATGAGATATTTCTTGAGCTGATTAAAATTCGGCAAATTTAAAATTGAGCGGCGAAATATTTAGATGGAGTTAAGTTAATAATAATTGTCAGCGCTTCTGATGAGTTTATTCTTTCGATGGCGCTTAATAAATATCGGATTACAAGATTGTTATATTTACTTTAGCTTTATCGATGCGCTTTAAAACTCCGAATCCTATTATTATTTAAGTCTAGGCTATGTGTGGATGTCTCTGTCTGTATATCTCTGTCTAAATATCGGTATGTCTGTGTATCTGTATGTTTATCTGTCTGTCTATCTGTCTGTCTGTATGTCTTGTCTATCCGTCTGTATTTCTGTCTTTCTATCTGTCTGTCTGTATGCCTGTCTATCTGTCCCTCAATCTGTCGGTTTATCTCTGTCAATTTGTCTATCTGTCTACCTGCCTGCATTTCTGTCTGTCTGTCAGATAGGCTATACCCCGCAGTCGATCGAGTCGAGTGTATACGATCGACTTGGCTCGGCCGACGATCGACTCGATCGACTTCGTCGACTCGCCGACCTTTCGACGACTCGATCGACTTGGCTCGGACGACGATCGACTTCGTCGACTTGGACTGTAGTCTCATGGCCAAAATTGCTGAAGACTGTTGCATTCTTATATTCCAGTACCTAAATTACTCATGAATTTCAATTGCACACTCTTCTTCAAACTGTAATTGAACTGATAAGTAACATTTAAGGTTTTATAATGATATCGTATGTGCCTGTGGTTGACTTGTAAGGATTAAGCCTCGCCTAATTAGCACTAATCCGTCGACTTGATCAGGTAGGCAGCTAGGCTACAGTGGAATCTTCTACAGTATGGTACAAAAATTAGTACCAGCTCAAACGGCAGTAAAGGAACTAGAGGCGCTAACTAGGACGCATAATGTTTATATTATATCCTGGCCTTAGGCGCTATATAAATCTTCGTAATAAATTAGAGTTAGTTTAAAAAAACTTGAAACTGCTCAAGATTACTGAAGTTAGTTAGAGTCTCAGGCTTGGAACCTCTTGGAGGGTTCTGTCACAGAAAACTGTGAAAAAAAATCTCTATAACTTCCATTAATAAGAAAGCGCTGAACTTCATATAAGGTTCATACGGTCGTTCTGTGTTTACACAGAAATTGACAGAATCACGTCATTATTATCATAAAGTCTGTTATTTTGTGAAAAAAGTAAGTAAAATATTTCTGAGTCGAGTGGAGTCGAGGAAACAACGATCGACTCGACTTGGCCGAGTTCACGATCGACTCGATCGGCGAGTCGATCGAGTCGACGATTTTTCGATCGACTCGACTTGGCCGAGTTTACGATCGACTTGATCGATCGACTCGATCGGCTGCGGGGTATAAGATAGGCATCTGCATGTTGGTCAGGCATCTTTATGTCTGTCTGTCTGTTTATTTGTCTGTCTCTCTCTTCCCCATCCTATTCAGGTCTCAATGTTTACGGTTCTTAAGGTCTTGTTACCAATCCCAATGGACATTGGTCGAAATCGTTCTCAAGATTTATTCACCACAACGGGGGAACCAATACTACTGATCAAAGAGGTAAGGTGCTGGAAGACCTCGCAGACCACTATAACTTTGGTCTATTGAACAATAAATTGTCAACTAGGATTTTTATTGATCTTGTCACAGTCATAAATGTAATAAATATGCAATTAAGAGCCTTTTCCAAATGCAAACTGTTGTATGGCTATAGGCCTAGTAGGCCTAGTCTAAGTTTCTGTTTTTTAGCCTTCAATGTAAGCCTTCAATGTAAGAGCTCGATAACACTCTTGGAATTGCCCGTTAGAGAACAATCAGTGAAGATCTGTGTACAATTTTTTAGATTAATTCTAGATCATAATATTTTATTAGGTATAGGCCACAACAAGTGGGATTGTTTATCTTACTTATCATATATTTATTATTACTATTTATTATTATTATTATTATTATTATTATTATTATTATTATTATTATTATTATTATTATTATTAAATAAATAAATAAATAAATAAATAAATTAATTAATTTGTATATTCATACTAAAAATAGAGTTATTACGAAAATATTGTAGCTAACTTCGAACTATTAGATAAAAATAGTTATAACTTTTTTAAACTATGCTTCTTTAAAAGTAATTATAGCCTAACTATACTAAAAATCTGCCTTTGTAGTAGTTATAACTACTAGTTAGTATGTAGTTAAAAGTGCCCATCATTGTTAGGGAATATACCATTGAGAAGATTAAAGACTTCAAAGTAGTTCATAGATGGCATCATTGGATAAGTTAGACTTAAGCAGCAGGTCATTCCATTCAAAACTATAGCTGTAGGCTATACATCTAGATTGAAGATCATTAATTTTGTATTAAAAAGTGCAGCGAAGTGAGAACACAGAGTCTGATTCTCAGGGTCTGAGCCAATGGCGGATCCAGATGGGGCTATTGGGGCGATCGCCTCCCCCCCCCCTATAAGAGTCTAATAATTAATTGATTAATTTGAGGATTTGATTGCTATTTGTGTTTTTAAAAATTAATTTTATATGTTCTCTGCACACACACAGCACCTAGGCTATATTATTACACTTTGCATACCCTAAAATATTTGCTCCACTTAGCCTATAGGCCTACAACAACGAATATATACCGTAGAATGTTGGGTATATATATCCAGCTCGCAGCAATCCCCAAAAGCAGTTAAAACAGGTCTAATAATGGACTATACCAAAACAGTAGCTAACAGTGGAAAAACTAAGTTCAACAAATTCAACCAGAAGGTCCAGAAGACAAACGCTGGAAACAGCGTAGGCCCTTATTTAAAAACCATCCGTTGAAATATCGGGTTTAATTGTTTTATGCTTTGCCACAAATTCTAAACTATGCCACAAATTCTAAACTATGATTTCTTCTTATCAGCGGACTCCTTTACATATCAGATCTCAATTCGTGTAAGTAGGCCTATCTCCGAGACGAAAGTTCCATGACGCTATGCTGTTGAAAATTAATGGGTTTAGTAGAGATCAAAGTGTAATAGCAGGAGAAAGATATTCATCAATCTGCTGCCGCCATCTACTGAGTGAACAGGTAAACTTGCCCGTTCCTCAAACACCTTTTCTTATGAAGTAAAAAATTAATTTATAGAAATGGCGGCGTTCGAAGCCCATATTTTTCCACGTTTATTTTCACTTGTAGACAAAGTGAATTTATTTTCTGTAGTCGACCAAGTTCGACAAATTTATAAACATATGGTAATTTATTGCGTCGCCCCCCCCTTCCCCGAAGAGATGCGGTCATTAGTCATAAATGCTCGTACTCTGTTGTTCACAATAATTATTGACGGATTCAGAGATGCCATTAGTCCATACGAGACTCTAGTGGAGCGGTTTTCAAACTTAATTTTTATTGTACCCCAGGTAAAAAAAATCGAATTTTGGCGTACCCCTAGCAGAGAAACCACAATATCTTTAGCAGCAGGTAATATTAGACTCTCCCCAATCGTGTGCAGTTTCCATGTTCGCAAACTGACCAAATACGAGGCTTCTAATGTTTGTCAGTTAGCTGCAGTAGGCCTAAATGATTGCAAACTTTCCTTAGGTCTACTTTGCGGCATTTCCATTTTCCCGTTTACAGAATTCAAGTGGTTTTTAAGGAGAAAATGCTTTCTATTGAAATGACGATGAAGTAGAGAAGGTTTCATTGAATTATTTGAAAGCTTTTCACTGCAGATGTCACATTAAGGTTGGGGTTCATTTCATTGCCACACCACGTAAATCCAAAGGATAATTATCATCATACCCTCTAATCTATTATTCTATTCAACTAAGAAACCGTAGAAACAGTTCATGCAGGCGCTAAGCTATCGACTGCTAGCGACTTAGTTCACCTAATATTTTGCCAATTGTTTTCTCCGATTTTCGATTTTTGACGAAGACACAGAAGTAACAGAACCCCGAATTCTCTAATTGTAAAGACATTTACAGAAATATGAAAATGTTCATTTGTGAATGTGATAAATTAATTGAATTATTACAGTTAGAAGAGAAAATGACCGTATAGTATGTTAATCGATAAAAACGGTCCTGACCAAGGGTAGGGCCTAGCTGTGAGGCCAATGTAACTTTTAAGGTAAGGAATTTTATCTAGATAGAACGACCGATTCAAATAATCGACATCAAATTAATAATAATGATTATGTATTGAATCGAACGAGAATTCGTGACTTGAGGCTTTAATATTCGTAAATATTCGTGAATATTATGGCATTTTTAATATTCGAAAATATTCGTTGACGATGTCACTGTTTCCGTCTTGTTTACGAACCAGTAAAGTGTAAAAAAGTGCCTGGACGCCACTTACCTTTCCCTCCCCTCCTCCCACCTATCCCCTTTTCCCGCCACCTCTTCCCAACTTTCTCTCCTTAATCCCATCCCCTTCACCGTCCCTCTCCTCAACAACTCTCTCCTCCAATCAGAGGTGCAAATATAAAAAATTTCTGGGTGCTCATATTGCAAGCGCCGATGGCGCGAAGCCCCAAGTGCTGAAGGCACGAAGCCTAGGCCTAACGACTATGGGGTCTGAGGGAGCGTCGTAAGCTCCCTCAGCGGGGTCTGGGGCAGAGCCCCAGAAGCCAGCGCATTTTGTAGCAGTTGATATCAAATGGAACACGTTTTAGTCCCTTATTTTCCAGCTGTTTCTGAACAATAAAGTCATGAAAACTTCAAGGTTTTTCAGATTCCCAATTTCCAAGACAGCACAATAAGTTCAGAGTTTTATTTTAAAAGAAACAGATTCGTATTTTCCTTTCTCCTTTCAGCTCTTTCAGAAGTGTCTAGTTAATTTTTGCAGTCAGAATCCATTTCAAAAATAATTTTTGTCGGATGTTATAAATTGGCTAAGCATTTTGTCCAGTGGTATATATATATATATAGCCGATCGACGCTGCTACCTTTAATTGTTAGGAGTCTGAATAAGCTGGTTCTCACGACCCAGTGTTTAATCTACTCCCCTTGCTGTCGGGGGGAAATCGAGGATTCTCGGGGGTTATCCACACATTTAACGACCGGGCAATTTTCTCGAGGGGTAGTAACAAGACTTTTGCAAGAATTTTCGAGAGGGGTAGTAATGGGAGTTTTCCAACAAAAAATTTCCCTCCTCGACCCACCCTGACCGCGGAGGCGGGGGTAGACGATAAATCCTGGGGAATTATCCCTAAATTTCGCACTTTCTGTACAAAATTACATCTCTTTCATTTTTCTGAGGGGTGGGAACTCGATCCTGGGGGAACTTCCCCCACCCAGAGACGTCTAGATTACAAGGCCGTAGCCAGGATTTTGTTTCGGGGGGTGTTTACTCGTTCATGAATAAGCCGACAATCAGTCAAGTCAACCCTCTATAGTCTATAGGCTAGTCTATAAGGTGTTTGGAAGAGCGCTGTGAGCTCTCAAAGCACTGTAGAGCTGCATCATCTAAGTTCACATGAGTGCTCTTAGTTCTTACACCGTATATGTTAGTAGATGCAATATTTAAGTTATACATTATTTAATTTCGGGGAGTGTTTAGACACCCAAACACCCCCCTAAATACGGCCTTGCTAGATTAAACACTGCTCACGACCTCGCTTTTTGGACGTTGTAGAAATCTCGAGATGTCGATTACACGCCATCTAGCGAATGAAGAGGTTTAAAATTCCCATTAATATACGGGTTACTCTCAACTCGGTTGGACATGCGTCTGCGGCTTTCGGGTGCTGCCAGTCCCGAGTATGGACAAAGGGGAAGGGGTAAACGCGTAGTTTAGCGTCGTAAAGTTTTCGCCCATTGTAGCATCATTATTTTTTATCAATCCAACTTCTAGTTTGACGAGAATCCTTTTCATCGATCCAGCAAGAATTCGTTACATCGATCCAGATTCTATTTTTAAGCAGGAATTATTTATCATCAATACAACTTTAATTTAATTAAGAATTATCTTTAATTAATAAACCAGCTTCGACTTAAGTAAGATTCGTCTCATCAGGCCCACTTCTATTTAAGCAAAAATTATTTTAATCAATCCGACTTCTATTTAGCAAGAATTCTTTTCGTCAATCCAACTTTTATTCGACCAACGCTGAAACACATGCAATGGCGGATAATTTTACCACGCTCAACTACGCGTTTATCGGGAAAGGGCATCTTCGTTAGGATACAGCGCAACTAACCAAATCACCTATTATCATTATATTATGTACAAATTGACGGTCATTTTAAAACACCTTTTCTTACTGGAAAATTAATGTATTTAAACCCAAAACTCAGCTAATCCAACATGGGAACCAGTGTGCGTACCCGTCAATCAAATTTAGATCCATTTCTTGAGCCGATTAAAATTCGGCAAATATAATTTTAATAATGAAAATTTTCTAAAGTTGATTCTTCCAGTGACGCTTTATAAATATCAGATTACAATTTTGTTATAATATTATCTTTTTCGATGCGCTTTAAAACTTAGAATTCCATTATTAAAGTCTCTCTCTGTGGAAGCCTCTGTCAGTCTGTCTGTATATCTGTGTCTGACTATCTGTCTGTTTGTCTGTCTGTTCATCTGCCGTCTGTTTACCCGTCTTTCTGTCCGTCTGTTTATCTGTTTGTCTCTCTGTCTTTCTGTCTGTCTATCTATCTAGGCTATCTGTCTGCCTGTAGGCCTATTTCTGCCTGCCTGTATTTCTGTTTGCCTGTCTGTCTGTCTATCTGTCTGTCTATATCTCTCTGTCTGCCTATCTGTCTGTGTATCTGTCTCTATCCTCCCCCACCTTGTTCAGTTTTAAATGTTTACGGTTCTTAAGATCTTGTTTCAAATCCTAATCGACGCTTGTCGTAGTCGTTCTCAAGATTTATTCACCACAACGGGAGAAGCCAAAACAACTGATCGAAGAGGTAAGGTGCTGGAAGACCTCGCAGACCAATATAGGCCTAACTTTGGTCTATTGAACAATAATCATTGTCAAATAGGATTATTATTGATCTTGTCACTGTCATAAATGTAATTAATATGCAATTAAGAGCCTTTTCCAAATGCAAACTGTTGTAATATGGTAAGAACCGTGGAGTTAGGCCCTAGTTGGTGTTCCAAGATATTGCTTTTTTAGTTCTTCAGTAGGCCTACATAGCCTAAGGGGCCGATAACACTTGAAATTGCCCGTTAGGCCTATAGAAGAATCAGTGAAGATCTGGATAAAATATTATTATTTCGATTAATTACAGATCATAATATTTTATTAGGTCTACTACAAGTGAGACGGTTTATCTTACTTATAATGTATGAGTTCCATATCGGCATCTGTTTTGGAAATATGCGAGAGTTGTGTGTCTTATAAAACGAGAAAAATATTTCGATATGGAATCTCATAATTTAAGCGACAACCAAAGTTGTGATTGAATAGCTCAATGGTTTTCTGGTAGCGTACGTGTTTGATACTAAAACACCCTTTCTTATTGTAAAAGTTGAGTATTTAAATCGAGACTCGCCTTTCGTGATACTCGGGACCAAATTCTCACTCAGCCACTGTATCATTACAGACTACTATGCATATTAAAAATAGAGATAGGACACTCATTAAATTGTCAACTAGTAGATTATTACGTTACTATGTTAATGAAAATGTAACAAGACTGTATAAAAAAAACCACCCACGGGGCCAGTTACCTTTGAGACACTACATTTAGGTTATTTTGTCTAAAATATCTCTGTTCACTGGTTTGTGTAAATACAAATGAATATTGTGTTTAAGATGTAGGCTACATATAGGCGGAGTCACGCGCGTGTTTGGGGAAGTGCGGAAAATTTGACTAGAGGGGTGGGAACAACTATAGGGGGCGTGACACCGTCTGGTGTAAATTGGTGGGAATAAAATACACTGATGTATACACCACACAGCCATAACTATGCTACGTGCTGTTCATGTTTCACTATCGATCTATGTATATAATACTATGTCTCTTAGATACATTCGCCTATATTATATGTGTGTGTATATACATAAACTTATATGTATGTAGTATGCCAAACTGCATTTCTTGTTAATAAATGGTGTTTATCTAAGCCTACTGAAAAAAAACACTCTGACACTTAGCCTGAATATCTGATAGAAATGTTTGAATTTATTAGCACAAATGATTGTTGTATGACCATACATTGCTACTAAATAAAACTGAGACTCAAATATGAAAGCTACTTGAACAATGTATAGAAAATCATGATAAGTACATGTATAGCCTAGTCGAAATGTTAAATGTGCATGCTGTTTGTAATATTGCCAATGTACAATGTTTGATATGACGTCAGCGGCAGATGTTGTCATGAGATGTCATTAAACTGATGATTAATCAAATCAAATCGTGGCGCTTATCTCATTAATACCAAACTCTCGATTTTTGTAGTCGAAGAAACTTCGACAACATTTAATATAAAGACTTAAAATCATTTTAAAATCAGATTTAAAAATTATGGATTTCTAAGGCCTCGTTCGAGCAATTATCGCTTGCTAGTTATTGTTGTGTTTCGACCTGGAACAACGGCGAACATTGTTTAGATCTGTAGTGGTGGATAAAATAAGTTCGCTCTAACGCCATACTTTGCTGTGATAATCCTAATTCCGAGATTTATCAATCAATCAATCAATCAATCAATCAATCAATCAATCCATTTTATTGCAACCCTTTGTACAAGTACAAGAATGTTATACGTTAAACAAGACATACAGGTAGCAAAAGGAGCCCCAAAAGGGATGAATCCCGCTAAAATACGGACCCCAATTTATTCGGCGATTAAAGTCAGGAAAACAGCTCAATTATTTATATGCTCTCAGTAAAATAAAACCAAGATAGTAAGGACTGAGGTACTGCCTCCATCTAGCGAGTGAATTGTTGAATTTTGTGTTTGAAATCAAAGAAATTTCTTGACTGGTAGTATTTGAATTAAACACCTTTTTTATGTTTAAGTTAACTTTATTTCAGACCTAACGACCGAAAATTTAATACCCAATACTATAGATTTTAAAGTGCGTTTTTACATTTTATTTTTTAAGTCGAATTTACAATTCGACAACAATAATTATTGTCAAAATTAAAATTAAGGTTAGTTAAGAATTCTAGCGGTTTAATGAAGAATAGCATCTCGCAATTCATTGGTAGTACTATACAATAGTATACAGGTCAAAGGGTCATTCACGTGCTACAATAGTAGGCCTAGTACTATAAAGAATTTTGGGCTACCTACTCACTCCGTCCTCGTTCACATTATAACCGTGAGATCCCACATGCTGATGCATTAACCCGATGTGGCTTTATTACGCGAATGTTATTCAATTGACTTTATTGCTGATCTTTATTCTTACTTTAACCTTACTCTCACAGATCCAGACATGTCTGTTTTGTTAAATATAATAATTCCTGTAATTTTGTGATTGATGTTATTTATGTTATTTTTTATATTTAACACTATTAGAATGTTCTTATCCGATGTACCCGCAGTGCGTTTGCAGGCGATTCAATAAAGCACGTACTTACTTACTTACTTACTTACTTACTTATATTGTATCAGGGAAGGTCAGATTCGGTGCGTGGTCAAGGTCAAAGGGTCATTCAGGTGCTAGTATTACGCTTCCGTATAGGCCTACACGGTTCAATGAAGACGCCATTTAAACTCCACAGTCAATCGCACCCCCACGAGACAAATTCAACTCCAATCGTCACAATTTGCCTTGAACAACAGAATTTCCAGCTTTCCGCTTATCACTTATCACCAGGTGACCAGGGTGAGAATTGCCGGGGGGTTGGGGGTTCAACCCCCTAGTCTTTCTTAGGGTCCCATAGTAAAGTCTACATTTCACATCCAAACTGCACATAAATCAACGTCTAACCCCCCCAGTTATTTTTCACAATTCCCATACTGCTTATCACTCGCGAGGCCAGTAAACTATAAAACTTTTACACTTCGACAGCCAACTTAAATCAGATTAGATTTCAACAGTTTAGCAACGTCTTTCTTGTGGCATCATGAAGGCCGCCGACGTAGACTCGAAAACTGGGCTGAAAAGTTCTTGCCATTAACATGGCATAATGCAACGACTGAGTCAGTATCATGACAATATGAAAGAAACAAGGTCCGAACTGGAGGACTGTTGTTGGTTATGGTTCAATATTGCATAAAACAAAGAGCTCGTGTTGAACCAAATCATTTGCTGAACAGGAAGCCAATGCAGATTATTATATGCAGCGTTTCAGTTGTGGTGAGGGTTCCAGAGGGTCAACCGACTTCTTCTAACACTCAGCTAAGTCAATGAAAAGATGATGCGGGTCAGAGAACCAACAATATCTTGAGTCATCAATTATTTTTCGTGTGCAACAAAATTAACCAGGGACGTATCCAGTGTTGGACTTGAGGGGGCATAAGCCCCCAAACGAAGCTGAAGCCCCCGATAAATCAAGCTCCCAGATAAATCAAGCCCCCAAAATAAATCAAGTGCCCCAGACCCCAATAGGCCTATAAGCTTGTACAGTTGTACTACCGTACTCCACTCGTCATGCTCAGGGCTTAAACCACCTAACGAAAAGTCCTAGTTAGGTTACTGAAATTAATGTTAGGCTATATTCTGACTGCTGCGTTATTGAATTTTGGTAATTAATAAAATTAATTGTCAACCCCCCCCTCCCCCAGCTCTGTTTCACAAGTAAAACACTGGATTTAAGTAGTAGGCTAGTTGTGCTGCACGCTAATATTTTATTGTATCAGCTATGGCTCTAGAATTTATTGTAGAGAAACTCCGGTGGTGATGGAGATTAGGCTGAGGGGGCCCGATAGTGCATTGGATAACACACTGGCATAGAGAGCGAGAGATACCGAGATCGATTACCGCAGGCAGACATGCTTTGTAGCCTAATTGTAGGCTGCTATTAGCGCCTTGTAGGCCTAGCCTACATGACTGTATTGCATGCTGTCTGTTCTGTTAGTATGCCTGGTTAAGATTTATGTCTTCTGTCATTTGTGTTCTTGTGAATTGTTTCAATTGCATAACTATACACTGTAACCGGTTGCGGTTTGTCAACCGGATTGTTTCAATAAAGAATATTATTATTATTAGAACCAGTTACGGACAGAATGCTATATCAAGACTATAGTTTCACTGCTGCCACCTATCGACCGCAATGTGCTGAGTGCTATGGCGAACACCGTTGATGGGAAGATTACGCATCACGTGAGATGATTAACTCTTTCCTACTATTACAAGACTGAGAAAATAAATTCAGAAATATTTCAAATGCAATTCTATCGTTGTGTTGTGAGGTTGAGTGTAACTGCGTTTTGCTTAGGTGATTTTAAACACCGTCTCTTTGATAAGAAATTGTATTCAAAATGAATCACAAGCAAACCGAGCCAACAAAAAGTACAAATTCAAAGAGTCGATTTTTAGAGTCGAAATAATTTCGACATTTAAACAAATAAATTGTAACAGCTGCCGAAACTTGTCTATGGTAAGGTTGTTTGTGTAAACAGGTTCAAACACTGTTTCCTTTACGTACAGTTACGTTTCAAAAACCAAAAGTAGGCCTAAGTGTTAACAATAGCCTAATGAATAGCCAAGAAAAGTGAAAATTTCGTTAAATCGTTAGGCTATGCTATGCAAAAGCTAAGAAAGGTTAAAAACTATTAATTTTCTTCCGTCGACGCCAGTTGCTTTGTTTCAGTAGGATGCTATTAAATTAATTATTTAGTCCATAATTATGTTGCATTCAGAAATCAACATGCAAGCGTTAACATTAGGCTACTGTGAAGTCCGTGGCTGTCCTTTCTCCGCCTCTGTTTATACTCCGCCACGCCGGAGGCATGCCACTGTCACAATATGCCAGTCCCAAGAACGTATAAAGGAAGAGGGCGACGCTAATCATCTGCCGCCATCTATCGATTACACTGGGCTGAGTAGTGTGACGAAAACTGATGACGGAAATATCAACCGGAAGGTTACATACCAATGACAAACCCTCCTAATATTTCGCAGCTAAGAAAGTAAGTTCTTAAATATTTCGAACTCAAGGCTGCCTATTCCGTTGAGTTTAAGCTATAGGCCTATTGTGTTTGTTTAGGTAGTTTTAAATACCGTTTCTTTTGAAGAAAGTTTCATTCAAAGTCAAAGCAAGCTCTATGGCTAATAAAAATTGTAGAAAATGTGATAATCGGATTTTTGGAGTCGAAAAATGTCGACAACTTACGAAAGGAAAGAGAAATTCCGATGCAGGCTTATTTCAGAGATATAAATCTCGAGCCCTTGCACGAGGACGCTAAATGGCGTGGCGTCCATTCAAACGAGCAAGCGGTGGCGAAGGATCTCACCCGGTGAATTCATTGAAAAATGAGCAGGGTAGAAGCCACTACACGGTCGCTATAGAAAACGCGAACATTTACATTACTTACTTACTAACTTATAGCCTATCTCCAGATATCTCAAGTCGTCATTGATGGTTACCGGCCAGTTCCCGGCATTACATCTGCATTAATTGAATAAGAACAGACCTTAAGTTAAGTTAGTCCCGAAGCAGTCATGATCGAGTCTGAAGTGTTAGCTGCTTCATTTTCTTAGTCTCGGCATATGAGGGGTGGTGGCCACACCTCTCCCTCGCCGACTCATCGAGAGTGTACGGTCAGTATACCCTACTCATAGTTTAACTAATTGGCTATTGCGAACAGGTGGTGCAGAAATCTCGACACAAATCTCAGCTCTGACGGCGAGTTGAACCCCGAACTCTCTCGGTTGACAGTCCAGCACGCTAACCACTCGACTATCGAGCACCCCGTTTTTATTGACGAGGCAATTGTTCTACCAGTGATTCAAATAAAATTAAGTCGGTAGATAACGCTTCATTTTCATGGGTGTCCCCTGCAGGGCTGGCGTAGGGGACTTTCCACTTCTTCTCTTGTAATAGACGTAGTACGCCTAATAACGATAACGCCGTGCTACCTAACAAGAAACTGACGCATTCTGTTAGTAAGTTTACAAATTATACAGATGTATTATGGAGATTATAAACAATAGGGCCTACTCACCTGCACTAAAAATGGCTAACAAGAATGTCATAGATTCTCATACTGAAATCTTTTGACAGCATTCTCGCAATTTTTCTGTCTCACTACAAACAGTAAGCCTATACATGAGTGAGCATGGTCTGTTTCTATAATATCTCAATATCCCTGCTTTAACTTTAAATGGCTTAACTTCAATAATAGGCCTATACAATAATTATCTGTGACTATTTCCACACAGGCACCGAAATGCTTTATCTACATGTATAGGTAGGAAGCTGAGCCTGACCCGAAAGCAAACTGCAAGTCGCCTGACTGAAACGGTGGTATAAAGAGCCTTGCCTAGTTATTTGAGTGTGCTTCTAAATCTCAGAGACGAGTCACCATCTGAAGCCGAACTGGCATCCTTAGATTCCTTACGCACAGAGGCACGTGGGGGATGAGACCAGCGTATCTCTTACCAGGTCGTAATGGGAAGCAGCGAAACTGATCAAGGAGATAAGACATTTGAACTTCTCATTAAGCCAGTGTTTTGGTTGACGGGTTTTGGGGAAGGGTTCAACCAGAGTCGGAGCGGTATCAGATTTATCTTTGCCATTTAAGTCATACAAGGGCACAAACTTTGGTAGTTGGCATATTCATAATATTTTTGTGTAATTAGACGAATAATTAATTCCTATCTGCTCGATGGACTCTGCACACTGAATCCAGATGGGTGACATGCATGGGTCCATGACTGTGCCATAGAACACGGGCACAAAGCCAAAAGAAAGGCATGGATGCTGATTGCTATTAAAACCAGTTGAAATTTAATCATCATAGGCGTTTCATCGTCATCTTTCTCGTCTCGTAGGCCTATCTCCCATTAACCATCTCTGCATGTACAACCCTTCTGACACGACGCAGCGCTCGTGAATAAGCTGGTGCCCTGCGCTTTGTGTCAGAGTAAGTAGCGCTTTAGAAATTTAAAGTTTACGATATCATTGCAATTAGCCTACTTTCGGTCGCAAGGGAATTTTCGGACTCGTTCGTGCTCAAAATAGAGCCCCGTAAATCTGAGATTTTGTAGCCCATACAATTAATAAACTAAAGGGTTATGACAAGTCGTTCGTTGACAGTCTTTAGCCGAATGCACGTCATTGAGGTATACAAGAGCAGTGGCATAAAGTTTTGTTATTTTGGTGAAATAAGGCAGGCTGATATCCTGAATCACGATAAAGCGGAAATGAAAATAAACGTCGACTATAGTTTGGCAAAACATTTACCTGCCTAGGCTTGTCAAAGTTCGAATACTGTCACAGGTGCACAATCAAGTTCGCTAGCCTATACAGTGTATACACAGACAGAATTATGTTTCCTGACTGAGTGCACACACAGGAGTAGGCCTACGTATACGCTTAAATGTTGGTATATAATAGTCAGTTCATCTGTCTCGCCCTTAATCGTATGCTGTTAACTGTTCCCATTTGAGAGGACAGAACTGCATGGGTTAGATTTCGTTTAAGTTGATTCAGGTATGCTCACATTTAATTTAAACTAAAATAGCCTATAACACTTCTTCTTGTTTCCTTCCCTTGTGCTTTACATCGGCGTCATTTTCGCAACCAAATAGCCTATGATTAGCTGATTGCTTTAAGGTTTTTGCAAGGTGGCTTGTTTCTCACGATGTACCAAATCGGAAAATAAGTTTACCTGGTCTGAGCACTTAGAGCGCGGTCATATTAAAAACAAGTATTGGACGAAAATCGTTAGTAAAAGCAAATAAAAGTCCACCCGCAGTGTGAAATCAGCAGTCATAACCCTGAGTATTAAATTGTAGTTTTCAGTGATTTTTTATGCGTGAAGGCTAGCGTTTAATAGAGCAACAGGGTTGGTGATCTCAACATTTGCTGTGCTCGTATCTGTCGGCGGATTTCAGCCAGCTGACTAATACCGCGTGTCAGCAGAGGAGAAGGATTACAGACGGACTTGCAGTACTGTTGTAGACGCGACGATATATAAGTACAAGAAATTCGTTGTGTTCTGTATAATTTATATGACTGAATATACGGCTATGATTTGAAAGTCTGTAGCACCCGGCTTATGGCCGATGGCAGCATTGGCCGCGTGGCAGATTGGCAAACGGCCAAGGAACGTGACGGGTCAGGCTGTTGGCAGATTTGCAGAAAACGAGTAAAAACGAGAATGCAGATGAGGAAGCTCCTCTTGGGGCTGAATCTCCACATTAGCAGTAGTAGTAGTAGTAGTAGTAGTAGTAGTAGTAGTAGTAGTAGTAGTAGTAGTAGTAGTAGTAGCAGCAGCAGCAGCAGCAGCAGCAGCAGCAGCAGCAGCAGCAGCAGCAGCAGCAGCAGCAGCAGCAGCAGCAGCAGCAGCAGCAGCAGCAGTAGTAGTAATAGCAGCAGCAGCAGCAGCAGTAGTAGTAGAAACAGTAGCAGCAGCAGTAACAGTAGTATTCTATTGATACCAGCACTTAAGCACTAATTAAGTAATAACCACAATACCACATGCATGAGTGCGGACTGTGGGGTAGTAGGCCTAATCGAGAAAAAGGAGTCAAAGTTAGTATAAGCTATTAGCTTTTCTTTGCTGCTGTTGCAGAGTACTTGTTGATACATAACTGTAACTGTAATACTTGTTTTATGCAATTGACAAACTCACTCATTCATTTAACCCGATTCTATTAATTATCAGTTACTGATATTGAAATAAATGCAACTTGAAAGAAAATTCCTTATGTTCTTCGTCCAATAACATCGCTAGTCTCTGCAGTCATCGAGCAAATCAACCAAACGAGTCAATGAGTAATTCGGCCAGTAAGTAAGTAAGAAAGCAAGTAAGAAAGTAAGTAAATCAGTCGCTCAGGTAGGTGAATATGTCGATAGAGTTTAGCTTATTCCTGAACTGTGAATCTGTTACCCCGAACTATGTGACAAATTAACACATGTTAAGTTTGGGAAACATAATAATATAGCTTTTATACGATTGCTTTCTTGAAGGTCTGTTCGTCGTATGGACATGATTTAAAAAAATACAACCAGTTTCTGATATAGTCCTGAAAGCAAGAGATACTAAACGAATTTTTTGCCTTTCAGTCAAGATCAGTCGGGCAATTTTCGACGTTTTGGAGTCCTTATCGCTAGCCTACAGTTGCTTGTTTTGTCTGTAGATCAGTTGACCTTTTACTAACAATGGCGTATGCATCGTTTCAAAAGCCTATTGAAGACATCATCGAGTGTCCCATTTGCACGGAAACATTAAGAAATACTAGAGTACTTCCCTGCATTCACACCTTCTGCCTTCAGTGCATTTCTAAATATGGTGAAAACAAGAAACCTGGAGATACGGTGCGATGCCCATGCTGTAGAAACGAATTTCACGTTCCAATTGGAGGATTCGTTAAACTTCCAAAGAATACGGTTATAGAGAAACTCTTGGAGGTGCAATGTGCACTGACCACCGAGTGGAACGAGCATTCAAGCAGAATTTGCACAATGCCGGGTCACGGAAAGAAAAACAAGAACCAGTCATTAGCAACTTGGCACTGCGACGAATGCAAGCAGCACATGTGTGGTAGATGTCGGAGTGTGCATCTGAGGCAGGGTAGAACGAGCTTTCATCACGTCTTGCCCGTTCAGTCAGAAAATCGTTGCCAAGATCATCCAGATAAACAGTTGGACAGATTCTGTAAAACCTGTGAGACTCCAGTTTGCGGAGAATGCTGTACTTCGAATCATAAAGGCCACGACTGGAACACTTTCGTCAACTACGTCGCAACACTGCAAATGGAAATCGAGAAACTCAGATCGCGCAATACTCAGCTAAGCAGTCAGATGAATAGACAAAACAGAGAATTACCTTTGTCTTTGAATGCTAATCACAACGATGCTCGAAGGCCAGTAATTGTGTATCAAGTGGCCGCCGATGACGACAGAATCAGGTCTCGATTGCGTGAGAAACAGGAAACAATTGACATACTTGTAGCCTTTGTGATACTGCTAGTGGCATTTATTTCGCAATCGAGAGGTATGTCTGATGTTGCTATAAACTAATAACCAATGACCATAATTATTGAGTTAACTGAGTTGAGTTTACTGAGTTTGAGTCTGTGTATTTGTAAACTAATGGCTGGTCTCTCTCTCTCTCTCTCTCTCTCTCTCTCTCTCTCTCTCTCTCTCTCTCTCTCTCTCTCTCTCTCTCTCTCTCTCTCTCTATATATATATATATATATATATAATATATATACATGTATAAACAGCTATCTCTTCGGCTTGACCTTCCCAGGTTCTGATGTGGCACCGAAACGGACCAAACAACCTGGCCATTGCGGACTTGATTTGATATAGCACCGATGTAAAGCTGGTTTCCCTTTGATTGTTCAAGAAAGACTGTCCAGTGCATGATGGAGCAAAATTTTGTAGTCTTCGTATAGAAGTGGAGGCTGCAGTGACCATCGAGGTGCAGACCTCGATGCTTGAGTATACCCGGAGAGTTTGAGACAGAAACATCGAGCTCATGCTGGACAGCACCGACCCTCCGAATAATCCGACATTCTGTCATATATAAGCATGAAACCAGTCTAATGCGTTCTAATCGTTTATGTTACCGTTATGCCCAAGGCATCAATCGCTGGTCGCCTATCTTTAATTTCTTCAGGAAAGTTTCTTTAGAAACTTTCAGAACACGAAGCTTGACGGTTGTATACAGCGCATTCCAGACCGTTTCTGCTACGTGTCATAGTGGCCTTTCCGAACTAGGCACAGACGTGTAGCTCTTTTTCAAACGCAATCCGCACCGACCAGAGGCTGAAGATGCTGGCAGTGGCACCCAGTCTTTGACTGGATAATTATGGTGCACGGCGCCATTCTGTATCGTCACTTGTAAACTAGTGTCCACACCTTCAAGGCAATGCTTCCTAAAGTTGAAAAGAGGAACAGCGTAAAAGTGAAACGGGAAAATTTAAATAACCAGTTATCATCAAATATTTTATGGTAAATAAAGGTCCTGCAAAATTTACATTGCTCAAGAAGATATCTGTTTTCTGCTTTTCTATGACCTATATGGGTCATTTTGTGGTCCTTGTAGTTTAAAACATTATAGTTACAGCGTTTAGAAATTGAGAAAAGTCGCATCTGAAAATAATTCTCATTTTAATTGTAGATCTGATGGATGAAGAAAGAGCGAGTTGGTTATCCGAGAAAAACAAATATGCGTTGGTGGAAGAAACTCTGAAAAGACAAATTCAAACTCTCACTGGTATACCAAATGATTCTTCTAACTCACCAACATACAATCTAAATTTATCTTATCTAGAAGTAATTTAATTCAATGCAATACCAAAAATCCACGCTAATCTAATCCACTCTAATCCAACTCATTCTATTTGGTTGTTATAGCGCCTGAGGACGACTTCCAGCTGGACGGGCCAACAAAAACAAAACTGGACTAGTTCGCAGCGGTGCACATACGGGAACCACTAGGAGACCACAGGCAGCAGACCGAAGGGAACCTGGCCAGGCAGACGGAAATCCTAATGCAAAAAAGCCATCAAATAGGGCGAAGCAGAACCGACAAGGCAGTTGCTCACTGCTCAGGAATGCATGAATCTTAAACTAGATGCGTTTATGGATAGGCAGCCAGTGAATGGAGTCCCTGATGAAAGTGGATATAATGGGCAAACCTCGGGATGCCACCCATGCATAAGACGACGGCAGCGAAATAAATTATAGGCTGAAGTTTCAGGCCAATGTAAGCGGCATTACCGAAGTCGACCCTATAGTAGCGATGAGAGCATATAAATTATAGCAGGGTATACAGTGATCGTATGAGAGGGAAGCGACTGGCGGAGAGTGCGAATTTGATAAAGGCTTGAACGAGAGACGTTCTTTACATGGTCAGTCAAAGAGAGAACTGAATCCAGAACGACTCTGAGGTCACGAACTGAGTTAGAGAAATGGACACCGGGAAACCCTTGGCGGAGGAACTCCATGTGAATCTTAGCAAGCTGGACACGGTGTCAATCCAAATGAATTGACTCCAACAAATGCAACAACCTACACTAGTCTTGACTTTAAGCAGGAATAGTTCTGACAGAAGTGGAAAATGACCAGCTCCTGTCACTCATTTAATAAGCAAAAATTAATTCCGCTTTTCCCACAGCAGTTTTACCTTATCCAGTCTGCTATACCTACATGTATTATATAAACAAGGTATCGCTGACGGTTGCTAGTGAAAATGATTCAGCATAGGTGTCTCATCTTTCGGTTGTTCTGGCTCAAAATAGCGCAGCTTAAATTTCCGAGAAGATCAATAGACGCAATTATAGTTGTGAGAAGTGACATTCGACAGCATTTTGTCCATTAGGCTTACATGTTAAAGTCATGGAGATATAGCCTACAAGTGCATTGGCCCAAAGGCTTATAAATGTTTGTCGAAACAAGGCAGGCTAATATCTTGAATGACGATAAAGCGGATATGAAAATAAACGTCGACTCGCGTGAGAAACATTTAGCTGCTTAGGCTTGTCAACGATCGAATACTCTCACAGGAGCACGATCTAGGTCACCATACAATACTACACAGCAGAGGTTTATCGTTGTGACACGGTGATCGATTGGCTAGAGCACTCGACAAGAAGAGTTACTGCGTAGGCACTTTGAGAAAGTCCTTCACTCACAATTGCTCAGCGACATCGATGCTCTGTCCTATGGTTGTATGCAATTCTGAACTTTGGAAGGAGAGCATTATGAAATATAACTACATTGTATGGTATTCTATACCGAATGCACGCATGATAGCAAGTGTGCTTCAATGTTGCTGTATTCAGCTGAACTGTAATCGCTTGCTGCTTCCTGTGGGGTCATCCATTAATTATGTCAACAAATAGGGGGGGAGGGTTTGGAAAAGTTTGACAGTTGTTGACAGGGGGGAGAGGGGTTTGGTCCAAGTTGACGTCAACAAATTTTTGGTTTAATAAATGGACAAAATATGGTAAATGAAAAAAAAAAGGTCATCAGGGAAAAAATGGCTAAAAACCGGTCATCGGAGTCTAAAAAAGGTCATTGAGAAAGAAAGTCAGCCTGGCTACGCTGCCGGGGTAGGGGGTTCTGGGATTGTTGACATAATTTTTAGGGGGTCCGTCAATGTTTGACAGTTGTTGACAAGGGGGGGAGAGGGTCAAAAAAGGCCTAAAATTTGTTGACATAATTAATGGATGACCCCTGTTCAAGTTTGACGAGAGGAAAATGGTTTAGATTTAATTTCCGCCAATTAAGTAAGTAAGTAGCATTTTAATAATGCAAGGCAAAACCTCACAAAAAGAGCATTGACGTTAAATGTTACTGTCGTTGGATCAGTAGGCCTAAATAACCAAAATATTAGCGTATAAGCATATGTGAGCTTCTGACGCTCGACTGATGCTAAAAAGAAGGCAAACTGTTCGAAGAAAGGCAAGTTTATTGGTTGTCGATGCTGAAAAGTTCACTTATTCGAAGTATAGGCTTAATGCCCGATAAGACTGCATCCGCGACATTCTTTCTATAGCAGAATATTGTGTTGCTGGACTCTTTATAGTCCGGTTCTGAAGGCTTACAAGAGAAGCACGGAGAAATTCCGGATCTTTGGTTGTTATCAACCACGTGGCAGCTGATGCGGTGATGATTCTGTGTGTTACTAAAATCGTAATCGTAATCGTAGCCTAAACTCCAAATTTCTAGAGCGCTATACTCTAAAGCTAAGCCGAATGCACCAACCTATTCACGAACGCTGCGTCGAATCGGAGGGGATATATATCCAGATATCAATGTCCAGTGGAGGTCCAAGTCCCGGTTGCCAGAGAGAAGATAATAGGCCTAGTTACGACGTATAGAAACGTCGATTCTGAAAATAATTCTCGTTTTCATTAATAGCTGAATTGGATAAAGAAAGAGAAAGATGGCCATCCGAGAAACGCAATGACGCAGTATCGAAAGCCAAGTTGAAAAGAGAAGTTAAGGATCTCATTGGTATACTAATAATTCTTTTGATGATTCTTTTGAAGCACATAATCTATCCTATTATCAATCTGATCTAAAGTAAAAGTTATATCTAGTCGTTCAAAGTTAATCTAATCTGGAATACATGTATTATCAATCTAGTTTAATCCAATTCAAAACAAGGAAGAAAATTACGATAATCTAAACCTTTTGTCACGACCCTTCACTCGTTAAAAAACAATCATTGGTCGAAAATCGTTGCATGGTAGGCCTAAGGCCAAAAAATTCCATTCAGCATTCATAACACAAGTTTAAAACTGTAGTTTTCAGTAATATTTTATGCTTGAGGCCTACTAGAGTAACAGGGTTTGCTAGAGTTGTCGGGTTCTCTTGCTTGTGCTCTTTAACAATATTTACTTTCGAAATGTGAACATTTGAATCGGTCATAGTTTCTAGGTCTGAAAATTTGGATTTAGTTTAAAGCGGATAAAATAATAGCAATTTGATTCAACTTTATCACAACATTTTGTACAATTACTATGCCATGTAAGTTTGGTATAAGGTAATGCGAACATGATTTTCAATTTTTCATAATAAGTAGGCCTATTCGATCAAAGATATAATATTTAATTATTATAGCATCCGTCAGCAGAAAGTAGGTCCTAAGGCACGTTATTCTTGGAATGCGACCTAATAGAAACTGTGCTTTGTGTATTAGTTAAACAGAAAGAAAACCTGCTGCTGATCCGACGAATGGAGAAATATATTGGTGGGTAAACTTTCGGCATTTGAATTTCGTTCAACTTTGTGAGTCTTTAGATTGTTTTTATTTCTCTGACTAGCTGTGGATATATACCGTCGTAATATGCTTGGTGTCAACGGTAATAAGACATGAAGTGGTGTTATATAGATGTAAGTCTATGTTACATGATTGTGACTTAGCTTTCTTTTAAATGCTCTGTGAATGTCCTTTATGATACAATTACATTGCTGCACCCGGCAAGTAAGTCTTGCATTTCAATTGTAGGCTATTCGTAATCTCGATATTTCTTGAGCGACCATTAGAGACGCTAAATAAGCATGCGAGATCTCTCTTACTTTCGGATGCTGTAGCCTAATACGTTTATAGCCACTTTTGTCGTACTTAAAATATTTGAGCAAAACCGAAATTTACGTTGCCAAGTTATTTTAAAAGGTCAATTTAAATGGAAGCTGGATTGATTAAAAATAATTGTTTGCCTAAATGGAAGTTGGATTGATTAAACTAATTCTTTGCTTAACAGAAGCTGGATTGATAGAAATGTTTCCGCATATAGAAGATGGATTGATTAAATTAAATCTTTGCTTGAACGGAAGCTGGATCAATGAAGTTTTATGCCTAAATAGAAGTTGGATTGATGAAAAAATAGGCCTATTGGTTAAATAGAAGTTGGATTGATGATAATAATTCTTGCTTAAACAGAAGTTAGATTGATTGAGAAAATAATTGCTGCTGAAATGGAAGCTGGATTTATGACAGTTAGCCTAGACCTATCATGGTTATTGGCAGACTGCCTACTGACCATCACAAAGTACGCCACTGAAGACATTAACACAATTTGGCAACGTAACGTATCGGTTTAACCGCTATTTTGTTTCAATTATGTTAGATAAAGTTCAATACACATACTATCCAGCTTTGACCAAAATTTTCCAACTTCAGCCAGCGGAGAGCCGAGCAGTTGTGGCTCTGACGTTAATCGATGGGAAATTGCTGATTGCAAATTCAATAAACGGTGACTTGAAATTACGTGACGCATATTCAGTCACCAAGGAAACCGATTGGGCCACGATACCATCATCTACGGTGGCTGGAATGGGAATCTGTCGGAAGAACGGACAAGTCTTCGTCTCCACATGGGACAAATACATTTTCAGATTCAACAGAGACGGACAGCTCCTGGATCAATGGCCATTGGACACTGTTGCATCGGGTGTGATATCCGTAACTGACGATTGCAATGTAGTGCTGGCTGTGCGAGACAACTCAAAGAAAATACTGATATATTCGAATTATGGCGAAATGATCAATGAAGTTGAAATGAAAGAAGACATCTTGGAGTCCCGTCTGATAAAAGCTGTGCAGATTTCAAACGGGCATTTCCTCGTGAGTTATGGTGAAGGGGAAGACCCTGAGCACGGAATAGACATCATAGATGCCAATGGACAAACTCTTAAGTCTTATGGTAGAAGGAAAGGCGCAGGCATTGGCCAATTAAGAGATCCACGCGATTTTGTAGTTGATCGACTGGGAAATGTTTTAGTGGCAGACAGTGGCAACGGGAGGATTCTTCTGCTAGATTCAGAGCTCAACTTTCAGCGGGAACTCGTTTCAATGGAACACGGATTGCAACATCCCTTTGGGATTCTTCTGAACGAGTTTGCTAATCTATTGTATGTTGTCGATAATCAATGGGATCCAACGAAGAAGGAATGGACAGATGGACGAATCATGGTTTTCAACATAAAGTGATTTGGTTCTGAACATTGATCTGATTGCGGCTTCATTTTGGTGCGCCATTTGTTGGTATCTTGCACAATAGACGCCGACGCAATAGAAATTACTAGGCCTATAATTATATAATTACAATTTTCATTGGGTGTATACCACCGGTTGTAAAACAGCCACGCCCACCTATTGTTGTAAGCCACGCCCACCTATTGTTATAAGCCACGCCCACCTATTGTTGTAAGCCACGCCCCCTATTGTTCCTAGGGTTGGCGCACCTGCCATTCTTTTGTCTCTGTAGCGCCTATTGTTGTAATTCCATTGTTTCTATAGCGCCTATTGTTGTAATTCCTTTGTTTCTGTAGCGCTAGGGTTGAGGCACCTGCCAATCAATTGTTCCTAGGGTTGAGGCACCTGCCAATCAACTGTTCCTAGGGTTGGGTCACCTGTCAATCAATTGTTTCAGCGTCTGGGGTACCTGTCAATCTAGCGCTAATGGGCCACCCCCCTGGGCCACCCCATGGTCCTTTGTTCATACATCAAAGCACAATGGTCCTTTGTTACTGGCGGTAGGTCATAAACTCATTGTCATTACGACCCCTGTACCATGAATAGGCCATCATAAAAACCCCGTCAAAATCCCATTATATTGGGTCACGCACTATGAATAGCCCATCATAAAAGTGCCGTCAAAGCCAATTATATTGGGTAATTAAGACGCCGTACTATGAATAGGCCATCATAAAAGCGCACGCAAAGCCCCATTATATTGGGTCACGTACTATGAATAGGCCATCATAAAAGCGCACGCAAAGCCCCATTATATTGGGTAATTAAGACGCCGTACTATGAATAGGCCATCATTAAAGCGCACGCAAAGCCTCATTATATTGGGTAATTAAGACGCCGTACTATGAATAGGCCATCATAAAAGCGCACACAAAGCCCCATTATATTGGGTCACGCACTATGAATAGGCCATCATAAAAGTGTCGTCAAAAGCCCATTATATTGGCTCATTAAATCGTCGTACCATGAAAGGCCACCCAAAAACTCATTAAATACCCATACAATGAAAGGACTGTCATTAACCAATTGTCAATAAATCTGCAGAGAGAGAGAGAGAGAGAGAGAGAGAGAGAGAGCAGAGAGGAGGGAGAGAGGGAGAGCCAGCGCATGCATTTATTATTATTATTATTATTATTATTATTATTATTTATTATTATTATTATTATTATTATTATTAGCATTATTGTTTCCAAAAGTGCTCAATTCTCAAATTTCAAACAAAATTGGTGTAAAAAGGAAGAATGCAGAGAGAGGGAGAGAGCGAAAGACAGACGGTGAGAGAGCACGAAGGAGGAAGGAAGGGGGAGAGACAGTGCATGCTGGTCTGTTTGTGTGCATGCATGCATTTATTATTATTATTATTATTATTATTATTATTATTATTATTATTATTATTATTATTATTATTATTATTATTATTAGCATTATTGTTTCCAAAAGTGATCAATTCTCAAATATCAAACAAAATTGGTGTAAAAAGGAGGAACGCAGAGAGAGGGAGAGAGAGAAAGACAGACGGGGAGAGAGCACGAAGGAGGGAGGAAGGGGGAGAGACAGCGCATGCTTGTATGTTGTAGGCATACATATTATTTATTATTTTATTATTATTATTATTATTATTATTATTATTATTATTATTATTATTATTATTATTATTATTATTGCATTATTGTTCCAAAAGTGATCAATTCTCAAATATCAAACAAAATTGGTGTAAAAAGGAGGAACGCAGAGAGAGGGAGAGAGAGAAAGACAGACGGGGAGAGAGCACGAAGGAGGGAGGAAGGGGGAGAGACAGCATGTGCTTGTATGTTGTAGGCATATACATTTATTATTATTATTATTATTATTATTATTATTATTATTATTATTAGCATTATTGTTTCCAAAAGTGATCAATTCTCAAATATCAAACAAAATTGGTGTAAAAAGGAGGAACGCAGAGAGAGGGAGAGAGAGAAAGACAGACGGGGAGAGAGCACGAAGGAGGGAGGAAGGGGGAGAGACAGCGCATGCTTGTATGTTGTAGGCATACATGCATTTATTATTATTATTATTGTTATTGTTATTATTATTATTAGCATTATCATCTACGAAAGTGCTCAATTCTCAAACAGCAAACAAAGTGGTGTAAAAAAGGAAGAACACAGAGAGAGGGAAAGAAAGACAGACAGTGAGAGAGCACGAAGGAGGGAGGAAGGGAGAGAGACAGCATGTGCTTGTATGTCTGTAAGCATGCGTGCATGGACATGTTTCTATGTTTGTGTATGTTTGTGTATATGAGCAATGGGGCTTATCAAGTAGCGCATCATACGATGAAATGGTTATTATTTCAAATAAATACAATTTAATATTTTAATATGCGCTAAAGTTGCACTCTTGTGCGACTAATTATATAAGCATACATCTACACATCTTTCCATATAAAATCCGAGCGTTATTATTATTATTATTATTATTATTATTATTATTATTATTATTATTATTATTATTATTATTATTATTATTATTATTATTATTAAAGTGTACAATTCTCAAATATCAAACAAATTGATGTAAAAAGAAAGAACACGGAGAAAGAGCACGAGGGAGGGAGGAAGGGAGGCAGAGAGGCAGAGAGAGGCAGAGGTAAGCTATTATTTTAATATATTTTAAAGCTTCGCTCTTATTGCAGGTTTGTTTGGCTATATGTGAGCGTAACACATGGGTATGTCTGTATGCTTGTGTGTATTTGTATGTGTTTATGTGTAGGTGTTTGCACATTTGTGTTTCTGTATATGGGTGTGTATATGTAAGTATCTATATGCTTAGGTGTTTGTATATTTGTGGAAGTTCTTGTGGGCTTGTTTGTATGTATTGGTGTGTATTCATGTACGAGTTTGTGTATTTGCGGGTGTTTGTATGTATGCATGTATGTGGTTGTGTATGAATGTGTAAGTATGTATATGTTTTGGTGCTTGTACGTTTGGATTTGACTATTTGGATGCACATTTGTATGTATTTGCGGATATGCATATGTATGGTTGTATAGTTTGTGTATATGCGCAATGGTAGCATATGTACTAAAATTGCAACTCTCTTGGTTTGCTTAGATGAGTTTTGTAGGTTGTCAAGACTGGATGATGGAGGAAGACTACCACAAACAGAAGGAAAGAGCCAGAAAACGTGATGAATGGCGAAATTGGACGTACGAACCTGCCTAGCAAGGCAGAGAACCCAAAGAAGAAGGTTGTCAAGAGACACGAGAGAACAACTTGATTGATAAAATTGCAATTGGTAGGTTACATTGTTGGATGGTTTCAATGCTTGTATAGACCATATACAAATTTTTGCATGCTGAGACGTGTAGAATAGCAGCATGTATGCTAAAATCACCACTCCTCGACGGCTCAGATGCATAGAATTGCTAAAATTATCATTTTTCGAATGCCAAGATGCAAAGAATTGCTAAAATTATGGATCTTCGGCCACTCAGATGCAAAGAATCACAGTGGGTATGCTAATATTACAATTCCTCAAATGCTAAGACGCATACAATTGCTACAATTACCGTTTTTCGAATGCTAAGATGCAAAGAATTGCTAAAATTACGGCTGTTCGACCACTCAGACGCATAGAATTGCGATATGTATGCTGAAATGACCACACTTCTAATGCTAAGACGCAAAGAATCACAGTGGATATGCTAATATTGCTATTCTTCCAATGCTAAGATGCAAAGAATTGCAGTGGGTATGCTTCAATTACCACTCTTCGAATGCTAAGACGCAAAGAATTGCGACATGTATGTTAAAATTACAATTCTTCGAATGCTAAGGTGCACACAAGTGCAGCATATATGTAAAAATCACGACTCTTCCAATGCTAAGATGCATATAATTGCTAAAATTACGACTCTTCAACTGCTCAGACACATAGAATTACCATACACATGCCACAATTACAGCTCTTTGAATGGTAAAGCGCAAAGAATTATTGAGGTATGTATGTTAAAATTACAATTCTTCGAATATTAAGGCTCAAAGAATTGCGGTACGCATGCTAAAACTACAACTCTTCGAATGCTAAGACACAGCGAATTGCAATAGATATGCTTAGAATACAAGTCCAACTGCTAAGACGCAAAGAATTGCGGTATGTATGATAAGACGCATGAAACTTGCAGTTTTTAGGTTGTGAAGATGCATGAAATGAATGCCTGTACACTAAACATAAGACTTTTAAGTTGAACAGATGTACTAAATGTGCAACTTTTAGATTATGATGGCAGATGGAATGAATGTTTGTATAGTTCACACACGAATTTTAGATGGCTAAGATGCAGAGAATGGCTATGTGTATACTAAAATTACAACACTTAGATTGTTTGAATGCATGGGATAAGGCTTTTAGATTACAAAGAGGCATGAGAGGTCAACACACATGACAAAATTGCAATGGATAGGTGACAATGTCAGACGGAATGAGTGGTTGTATAGTTCACATACGATGTGTAGAATGGCAGCGGATACGCTAGAATTGTGACTCTTAAATTGCAAAGACACATGGATAAGAGAAACTTACGAGTTCTATGTAACGAAGACGTGTGAAATGGAGACTTGTATAATCAACTTAAGACTCTTAGATTCATGAGACGTCGACTTTCACGTCAAAATTGCGACTCTTAGAGTATTGCGTTGCTTGGAATTGGAAAAGTTGCAACCGCAGAAACTTAAAACTTTATGAAACCTGCAAGCTTTGCGAAACATAAGACTTGAGAAACTTTCAAGTTGAGAAACTTACAACTTGACAAACCTTAAAACTTGAGAAACATACAATTGGATAAACATACAACTTGATAAACTTAAAATTTGCTAAACTGAGAACTTCCTAAGCTGAAAACTTGAGAAACCGAAAACTATTAGAAAATTTGAGTCTTTAGAAAGTTTAAACTTTGTGAAACTTGCAGTCTTTGACAAAATTGAGAAACCTATGACTTGAGAAACTTACAACTCTTAGAAACATACAACTAGAGAAACCTAAAACTTAGGCACATGTGATTGTAATTTGCGGAAAAGCTGTGTACAATACTAAATTTTGCAACATTTGAATGATGAAACAGATACTATGTTTGATTTAGCTAGAGATGGGCGAAGTATGAAACAACAATGTGTGGAAAAGAAGTGTTTCTGACTGAAATGTAGGTAATGTAATGTAACAGAATACTTGTATAGCATGGCTTAAGAGCCTCTCAGAATCGATGTACATGAAAAATTATGTGAAAAGAGGTACTTTTGAAGATTTCAAATGGTTGAACTGTCGTGTGCGAATGTTCTGAATGGAGAGTTCCTGTGTAAATTGATGAAAATAAGTTTGTCTTCGATTGAAGTGCACATACAGAGTGTGTATAATGTCACATTTTTCAGAATTCATGTGACTGAAGTGTTATTGGCGGTAGTTGTAACAGTAGAGTGATGATTCAGGCATATCCAATTTATGTGAAAAGAGAGGTTTCATATTTAAACATGATGCATTTTATAGAATTTGGGTGATTGAATGACCACAAACACTTGAGAAACTGAAAACTTTAAAAGAATTATACAACTTGGTTAAACAGAAAAGTTACGAAACTGAAGACTTAAGAGACTGAAAACTCATAAATTCGTTACATACAGAAGTATGTTGAGCATTTACTTAGCAGACTTATGGTTTTCTAGGCAGTATAGAGAGTTGCATTGAGTGCTTACTTAGCATACATACGACTGTTGGTTTGCAAAACTCTCAATATAAAGTTTTGTCCATTACAATTACGGTTACATAGAATGCAAAAATGGGTGAAATGACAATATGTATACAACAATTATCAATGCATAGATTACCAATATGGCTTGCATGGTAACATTTTTGTGTGTTAAGTCAACAATGGCATTGTTGATAGCAAGGTTTCTAGCTTGAAAAGTTGGAGTCCATTGTAAAATGGTATATTTGTAAGAACGTGGTCACAGCAAACTTGCACGTTTCAAGGATGTAAAGACACATAGATGCGAGATATGACCATGTTTATGCTAAAATTCAGCTATTAGACTCCTAAGACGCATGAAACTTAAGTCTGTTAGGCTGTGAAGAAGCATAATATGAGCGTTTGTACACTAAACGTAAGACTTTTAGTTTAAAAACAAAATACATGACATGTACTATAAATTTGCACGTCAGGGAGAAGGCAACCGGTCGCCCGCCCATCCCATCAAACTTCGAATCTAAGGAAAAACGAAACGCGTAGTCATGTTTCGGCGACGTCGAGAAACCTAGCAACTTTGCAATTTCGCAGAGTTTCCGAATTTCTAAGTTTCGAAGGTTTACGTTTTCGGAAAGTATGTTCTTCAAATTTCATAAGTTGCCGGTTTCTCGACGGCTTTGAAACATGACTACGCGTTTCGTTTTTCCTTAGATTCGAAGTTTGATGGGATGGGCGGGCGACCGGTTGCCTTCTCCCTGACGTGCAAATTTATAGAGCATGTCATGTATTTTGTTTTTAAACTAAAAGTCTTACGTTTAGTGTACAAACGCTCATATTATGCTTCTTCACAGCCTAACAGACTTAAGTTTCATGCGTCTTAGGAGTCTAATAGCTGAATTTTAGCATAAACATGGTCATATCTCGCATCTATGTGTCTTTACATCCTTGAAACGTGCAAGTTTGCTGTGACCACGTTCTTACAAATATACCATTTTACAATGGACTCCAACTTTTCAAGCTAGAAACCTTGCTATCAACAATGCCATTGTTGACTTAACACACAAAAATGTTACCATGCAAGCCATATTGGTAATCTATGCATTGATAATTGTTGTATACATATTGTCATTTCACCCATTTTTGCATTCTATGTAACCGTAATTGTAATGGACAAAACTTTATATTGAGAGTTTTGCAAACCAACAGTCGTATGTATGCTAAGTAAGCACTCAATGCAACTCTCTATACTGCCTAGAAAACCATAAGTCTGCTAAGTAAATGCTCAACATACTTCTGTATGTAACGAATTTATGAGTTTTCAGTCTCTTAAGTCTTCAGTTTCGTAACTTTTCTGTTTAACCAAGTTGTATAATTCTTTTAAAGTTTTCAGTTTCTCAAGTGTTTGTGGTCATTCAATCACCCAAATTCTATAAAATGCATCATGTTTAAATATGAAACCTCTCTTTTCACATAAATTGGATATGCCTGAATCATCACTCTACTGTTACAACTACCGCCAATAACACTTCAGTCACATGAATTCTGAAAAAATGTGACATTATACACACTCTGTATGTGCACTTCAATCGAAGACAAACTTATTTTCATCAATTTACACAGGAACTCTCCATTCAGAACATTCGCACACGACAGTTCAACCATTTGAAATCTTCAAAAGTACCTCTTTTCACATAATTTTTCATGTACATCGATTCTGAGAGGCTCTTAAGCCATGCTATACAAGTATTCTGTTACATTACATTACCTACATTTCAGTCAGAAACACTTCTTTTCCACACATTGTTGTTTCATACTTCGCACATCTCTAGCTAAATCAAACATAGTATCTGTTTCATCATTCAAATGTTGCAAAATTTAGTATTGTACACAGCTTTTCCGCAAATTACAATCACATGTGCCTAAGTTTTAGGTTTCTCTAGTTGTATGTTTCTAAGAGTTGTAAGTTTCTCAAGTCATAGGTTTCTCAATTTTGTCAAAGACTGCAAGTTTCACAAAGTTTAAACTTTCTAAAGACTCAAATTTTCTAATAGTTTTCGGTTTCTCAAGTTTTCAGCTTAGGAAGTTCTCAGTTTAGCAAATTTTAAGTTTATCAAGTTGTATGTTTATCCAATTGTATGTTTCTCAAGTTTTAAGGTTTGTCAAGTTGTAAGTTTCTCAACTTGAAAGTTTCTCAAGTCTTATGTTTCGCAAAGCTTGCAGGTTTCATAAAGTTTTAAGTTTCTGCGGTTGCAACTTTTCCAATTCCAAGCAACGCAATACTCTAAGAGTCGCAATTTTGACGTGAAAGTCGACGTCTCATGAATCTAAGAGTCTTAAGTTGATTATACAAGTCTCCATTTCACACGTCTTCGTTACATAGAACTCGTAAGTTTCTCTTATCCATGTGTCTTTGCAATTTAAGAGTCACAATTCTAGCGTACCCGCTGCCATTCTACACATCGTATGTGAACTATACAACCACTCATTCCGTCTGACATTGTCACCTATCCATTGCAATTTTGTCATGTGTGTTGACCTCTCATGCCTCTTTGTAATCTAAAAGCCTTATCCCATGCATTCAAACAATCTAAGTGTTGTAATTTTAGTATACACATAGCCATTCTCTGCATCTTAGCCATCTAAAATTCGTGTGTGAACTATACAAACATTCATTCCATCTGCCATCATAATCTAAAAGTTGCACATTTAGTACATCTGTTCAACTTAAAAGTCTTATGTTTAGTGTACAGGCATTCATTTCATGCATCTTCACAACCTAAAAACTGCAAGTTTCATGCGTCTTATCATACATACCGCAATTCTTTGCGTCTTAGCAGTTGGACTTGTATTCTAAGCATATCTATTGCAATTCGCTGTGTCTTAGCATTCGAAGAGGCAATGACGGCCAGTAATTGAAGTCATATTTTGCTGGTGCATCCCATCTTAACGGAGGGCGTCGTGTTTTACATATATGCGCGTGTGCTGCCCAGCATTCGAGGCCGACAACATGCATGCTGATGCGCATATTGCATTCGGCGGAAATTGAAGCGCCTGCAATTCTTACATCTTAACATTGGAGCGATAACAATATTGGCATATCCTGTATTCTTTGCGTCTTAGCGATAGAGGTGAACAATACGTGGCTTCC
>JACEVL010000013.1:1706731-1868070 GCA_020284085.1 Aporrectodea caliginosa
GGGAAAAAGAAAAAGGGGAAAGGGAAACAGCCGGGAAAGGGGGGTTGGGGGTTTTTGGGGGTTTTATTTTTATTTTAAAAAATTTTTTTTTTTAAAAAGCAAGTTTAAAAAGTGTAACTAAAATTTAAAACTTGGTTGGGAATGGGGGGGGAAAAAAAAGGGGAAAAGGAAAAAAGGGGGGAAGCCTTTTTGGTAAAACTTTATTATAAAATTTTTATTAAATTTAATTTATTATTATTTTTAAATTTTAGCATTATTTTTAATTTTAGTTATTGTTAGGTTCAACTCAAATACAACAAAGGTGTAAAAGGGGGCCAGAGGGAGAAAGGGCCGAAGGCCAAAAAAGGGGGAAACAGCGATTTTTATTGTGGGCTTAATGATTAATTGGTTAGTTTTTTTTAAACATTAATTAATTTTCACCCAAAAGTTGTAAAAAAGGGCAGGGGAAAGACGCGGGGAAAAGGAGGGAGGAAGGGAGGAACAGTGGGTTGTTTTTTAAATTAGGGAATGTTTTTTTTTTATGTTGTAGGGTTATAATCACTGGGTACGATAAAGGTTTTTTAAAATAAAAAAGGAGGAACGCAGAGAGAGGGAGAGAGAGAAAGACAGACGGGGAGAGAGCACGAAGGAGGGAGGAAGGGGGAGAGACAGCGCATGCTTGTATGTTGTAGGCATACATGCATTTATTATTATTATTATTGTTATTGTTATTATATTATTATTATTAGCATTATCATCTACGAAAGTGCTCAATTCTCAAACAGCAAACAAAGTGGTGTAAAAAAGGAAGAACACAGAGAGAGGGAAAGAAAGACAGACAGTGAGAGAGCACGAAGGAGGGAGGAAGGGAGAGAGACAGCATGTGCTTGTATGTCTGTAAGCATGCGTGCATGGACATGTTTCTATGTTTGTGTATGTTTGTGTATATGAGCAATGGGGCTTATCAAGTAGCGCATCATACGATGAAATGGTTATTATTTCAAATAAATACAATTTAATATTTTAATATGCGCTAAAGTTGCACTCTTGTGCGACTAATTATATAAGCATACATCTACACATCTTTCCATATAAAATCCGAGCGTTATTATTATTATTATTATTATTATTATTATTATTATTATTATTATTATTATTATTATTATTATTAAAGTGTACAATTCTCAAATATCAAACAAATTGATGTAAAAAGAAAGAACACGGAGAAAGAGCACGAGGGAGGGAGGAAGGGAGGCAGAGAGGCAGAGAGAGGCAGAGGTAAGCTATTATTTTAATATATTTTAAAGCTTCGCTCTTATTGCAGGTTTGTTTGGCTATATGTGAGCGTAACACATGGGTATGTCTGTATGCTTGTGTGTATTTGTATGTGTTTATGTGTAGGTGTTTGCACATTTGTGTTTCTGTATATGGGTGTGTATATGTAAGTATCTATATGCTTAGGTGTTTGTATATTTGTGGAAGTTCTTGTGGGCTTGTTTGTATGTATTGGTGTGTATTCATGTACGAGTTTGTGTATTTGCGGGTGTTTGTATGTATGCATGTATGTGGTTGTGTATGAATGTGTAAGTATGTATATGTTTTGGTGCTTGTACGTTTGGATTTGACTATTTGGATGCACATTTGTATGTATTTGTGGATATGCATATGTATGGTTGTATAGTTTGTGTATATGCGCAATGGTAGCATATGTACTAAAATTGCAACTCTCTTGGTTTGCTTAGATGAGTTTTGTAGGTTGTCAAGACTGGATGATGGAGGAAGACTACCACAAACAGAAGGAAAGAGCCAGAAAACGTGATGAATGGCGAAATTGGACGTACGAACCTGCCTAGCAAGGCAGAGAACCCAAAGAAGAAGGTTGTCAAGAGACACGAGAGAACAACTTGATTGATAAAATTGCAATTGGTAGGTTACATTGTTGGATGGTTTCAATGCTTGTATAGACCATATACAAATTTTTGCATGCTGAGACGTGTAGAATAGCAGCATGTATGCTAAAATCACCACTCCTCGACGGCTCAGATGCATAGAATTGCTAAAATTATCATTTTTCGAATGCCAAGATGCAAAAATTGCTAAAATTATGGATCTTCGGCCACTCAGATGCAAAGAATCACAGTGGGTATGCTAATATTACAATTCCTCAAATGCTAAGACGCATACAATTGCTACAATTACCGTTTTTCGAATGCTAAGATGCAAAGAATTGCTAAAATTACGGCTGTTCGACCACTCAGACGCATAGAATTGCGATATGTATGCTGAAATGACCACACTTCTAATGCTAAGACGCAAAGAATCACAGTGGATATGCTAATATTGCTATTCTTCCAATGCTAAGATGCAAAGAATTGCAGTGGGTATGCTTCAATTACCACTCTTCGAATGCTAAGACGCAAAGAATTGCGACATGTATGTTAAAATTACAATTCTTCGAATGCTAAGGTGCACACAAGTGCAGCATATATGTAAAAATCACGACTCTTCCAATGCTAAGATGCATATAATTGCTAAAATTACGACTCTTCAACTGCTCAGACACATAGAATTACCATACACATGCCACAATTACAGCTCTTTGAATGGTAAAGCGCAAAGAATTATTGAGGTATGTATGTTAAAATTACAATTCTTCGAATATTAAGGCTCAAAGAATTGCGGTACGCATGCTAAAACTACAACTCTTCGAATGCTAAGACACAGCGAATTGCAATAGATATGCTTAGAATACAAGTCCAACTGCTAAGACGCAAAGAATTGCGGTATGTATGATAAGACGCATGAAACTTGCAGTTTTTAGGTTGTGAAGATGCATGAAATGAATGCCTGTACACTAAACATAAGACTTTTAAGTTGAACAGATGTACTAAATGTGCAACTTTTAGATTATGATGGCAGATGGAATGAATGTTTGTATAGTTCACACACGAATTTTAGATTGCTAAGATGCAGAGAATGGCTATGTGTATACTAAAATTACAACACTTAGATTGTTTGAATGCATGGGATAAGGCTTTTAGATTACAAAGAGGCATGAGAGGTCAACACACATGACAAAATTGCAATGGATAGGTGACAATGTCAGACGGAATGAGTGGTTGTATAGTTCACATACGATGTGTAGAATGGCAGCGGGTACGCTAGAATTGTGACTCTTAAATTGCAAAGACACATGGATAAGAGAAACTTACGAGTTCTATGTAACGAAGACGTGTGAAATGGAGACTTGTATAATCAACTTAAGACTCTTAGATTCATGAGACGTCGACTTTCACGTCAAAATTGCGACTCTTAGAGTATTGCGTTGCTTGGAATTGGAAAAGTTGCAACCGCAGAAACTTAAAACTTTATGAAACCTGCAAGCTTTGCGAAACATAAGACTTGAGAAACTTTCAAGTTGAGAAACTTACAACTTGACAAACCTTAAAACTTGAGAAACATACAATTGGATAAACATACAACTTGATAAACTTAAAATTTGCTAAACTGAGAACTTCCTAAGCTGAAAACTTGAGAAACCGAAAACTATTAGAAAATTTGAGTCTTTAGAAAGTTTAAACTTTGTGAAACTTGCAGTCTTTGACAAAATTGAGAAACCTATGACTTGAGAAACTTACAACTCTTAGAAACATACAACTAGAGAAACCTAAAACTTAGGCACATGTGATTGTAATTTGCGGAAAAGCTGTGTACAATACTAAATTTTGCAACATTTGAATGATGAAACAGATACTATGTTTGATTTAGCTAGAGATGTGCGAAGTATGAAACAACAATGTGTGGAAAAGAAGTGTTTCTGACTGAAATGTAGGTAATGTAATGTAACAGAATACTTGTATAGCATGGCTTAAGAGCCTCTCAGAATCGATGTACATGAAAAATTATGTGAAAAGAGGTACTTTTGAAGATTTCAAATGGTTGAACTGTCGTGTGCGAATGTTCTGAATGGAGAGTTCCTGTGTAAATTGATGAAAATAAGTTTGTCTTCGATTGAAGTGCACATACAGAGTGTGTATAATGTCACATTTTTCAGAATTCATGTGACTGAAGTGTTATTGGCGGTAGTTGTAACAGTAGAGTGATGATTCAGGCATATCCAATTTATGTGAAAAGAGAGGTTTCATATTTAAACATGATGCATTTTATAGAATTTGGGTGATTGAATGACCACAAACACTTGAGAAACTGAAAACTTTAAAAGAATTATACAACTTGGTTAAACAGAAAAGTTACGAAACTGAAGACTTAAGAGACTGAAAACTCATAAATTCGTTACATACAGAAGTATGTTGAGCATTTACTTAGCAGACTTATGGTTTTCTAGGCAGTATAGAGAGTTGCATTGAGTGCTTACTTAGCATACATACGACTGTTGGTTTGCAAAACTCTCAATATAAAGTTTTGTCCATTACAATTACGGTTACATAGAATGCAAAAATGGGTGAAATGACAATATGTATACAACAATTATCAATGCATAGATTACCAATATGGCTTGCATGGTAACATTTTTGTGTGTTAAGTCAACAATGGCATTGTTGATAGCAAGGTTTCTAGCTTGAAAAGTTGGAGTCCATTGTAAAATGGTATATTTGTAAGAACGTGGTCACAGCAAACTTGCACGTTTCAAGGATGTAAAGACACATAGATGCGAGATATGACCATGTTTATGCTAAAATTCAGCTATTAGACTCCTAAGACGCATGAAACTTAAGTCTGTTAGGCTGTGAAGAAGCATAATATGAGCGTTTGTACACTAAACGTAAGACTTTTAGTTTAAAAACAAAATACATGACATGTACTATAAATTTGCACGTCAGGGAGAAGAGCAACCGGTCGCCCGCCCAACCCATCAAACTTCGAAGCTAAGGAAAAACGAAACGCGTAGTCATGTTTCAAAGCCGTCGAGAAACCGGCAACTTATGAAATTTGAAGAACATACTTTCGAAAAACGTAAACCTTCGAAACTTAGAAATTCGGAAACTCTGCGAAATTGCAAAGTTGCTAGGTTTCTCGACGTCGCCGAAACATGACTACGCGTTCGTTTTTCCTTAGATTCGAAGTTTGATGGGATGGGCGGGCGACCGGTTGCCTTCTCCCTGACGTGTAAATTTATAGAGCATGTCATGTATTTTGTTTTTAAACTAAAAGTCTTACGTTTAGTGTACAAACGCTCATATTATGCTTCTTCACAGCCTAACAGACTTAAGTTTCATGCGTCTTAGGAGTCTAATAGCTGAATTTTAGCATAGACATGGTCATATCTCGCATCTATGTGTCTTTACATCCTTGAAACGTGCAAGTTTGCTGTGACCACGTTCTTACAAATATACCATTTTACAATGGACTCCAACTTTTCAAGCTAGAAACCTTGCTATCAACAATGCCATTGTTGACTTAACACACAAAAATGTTACCATGCAAGCCATATTGGTAATCTATGCATTGATAATTGTTGTATACATATTGTCATTTCACCCATTTTTGCATTCTATGTAACCGTAATTGTAATGGACAAAACTTTATATTGAGAGTTTTGCAAACCAACAGTCGTATGTATGCTAAGTAAGCACTCAATGCAACTCTCTATACTGCCTAGAAAACCATAAGTCTGCTAAGTAAATGCTCAACATACTTCTGTATGTAACGAATTTATGAGTTTTCAGTCTCTTAAGTCTTCAGTTTCGTAACTTTTCTGTTTAACCAAGTTGTATAATTCTTTTAAAGTTTTCAGTTTCTCAAGTGTTTGTGGTCATTCAATCACCCAAATTCTATAAAATGCATCATGTTTAAATATGAAACCTCTCTTTTCACATAAATTGGATATGCCTGAATCATCACTCTACTGTTACAACTACCGCCAATAACACTTCAGTCACATGAATTCTGAAAAAATGTGACATTATACACACTCTGTATGTGCACTTCAATCGAAGACAAACTTATTTTCATCAATTTACACAGGAACTCTCCATTCAGAACATTCGCACACGACAGTTCAACCATTTGAAATCTTCAAAAGTACCTCTTTTCACATAATTTTTCATGTACATCGATTCTGAGAGGCTCTTAAGCCATGCTATACAAGTATTCTGTTACATTACATTACCTACATTTCAGTCAGAAACACTTCTTTTCCACACATTGTTGTTTCATACTTCGCACATCTCTAGCTAAATCAAACATAGTATCTGTTTCATCATTCAAATGTTGCAAAATTTAGTATTGTACACAGCTTTTCCGCAAATTACAATCACATGTGCCTAAGTTTTAGGTTTCTCTAGTTGTATGTTTCTAAGAGTTGTAAGTTTCTCAAGTCATAGGTTTCTCAATTTTGTCAAAGACTGCAAGTTTCACAAAGTTTAAACTTTCTAAAGACTCAAATTTTCTAATAGTTTTCGGTTTCTCAAGTTTTCAGCTTAGGAAGTTCTCAGTTTAGCAAATTTTAAGTTTATCAAGTTGTATGTTTATCCAATTGTATGTTTCTCAAGTTTTAAGGTTTGTCAAGTTGTAAGTTTCTCAACTTGAAAGTTTCTCAAGTCTTATGTTTCGCAAAGCTTGCAGGTTTCATAAAGTTTTAAGTTTCTGCGGTTGCAACTTTTCCAATTCCAAGCAACGCAATACTCTAAGAGTCGCAATTTTGACGTGAAAGTCGACGTCTCATGAATCTAAGAGTCTTAAGTTGATTATACAAGTCTCCATTTCACACGTCTTCGTTACATAGAACTCGTAAGTTTCTCTTATCCATGTGTCTTTGCAATTTAAGAGTCACAATTCTAGCGTACCCGCTGCCATTCTACACATCGTATGTGAACTATACAACCACTCATTCCGTCTGACATTGTCACCTATCCATTGCAATTTTGTCATGTGTGTTGACCTCTCATGCCTCTTTGTAATCTAAAAGCCTTATCCCATGCATTCAAACAATCTAAGTGTTGTAATTTTAGTATACACATAGCCATTCTCTGCATCTTAGCAATCTAAAATTCGTGTGTGAACTATACAAACATTCATTCCATCTGCCATCATAATCTAAAAGTTGCACATTTAGTACATCTGTTCAACTTAAAAGTCTTATGTTTAGTGTACAGGCATTCATTTCATGCATCTTCACAACCTAAAAACTGCAAGTTTCATGCGTCTTATCATACATACCGCAATTCTTTGCGTCTTAGCAGTTGGACTTGTATTCTAAGCATATCTATTGCAATTCGCTGTGTCTTAGCATTCGAAGAGTTGTAGTTTTAGCATGCGTACCGCAATTCTTTGAGCCTTAATATTCGAAGAATTGTAATTTTAACATACATACCTCAATAATTCTTTGCGCTTTACCATTCAAAGAGCTGTAATTGTGGCATGTGTATGGTAATTCTATGTGTCTGAGCAGTTGAAGAGTCGTAATTTTAGCAATTATATGCATCTTAGCATTGGAAGAGTCGTGATTTTTACATATATGCTGCACTTGTGTGCACCTTAGCATTCGAAGAATTGTAATTTTAACATACATGTCGCAATTCTTTGCGTCTTAGCATTCGAAGAGTGGTAATTGAAGCATACCCACTGCAATTCTTTGCATCTTAGCATTGGAAGAATAGCAATATTAGCATATCCACTGTGATTCTTTGCGTCTTAGCATTAGAAGTGTGGTCATTTCAGCATACATATCGCAATTCTATGCGTCTGAGTGGTCGAACAGCCGTAATTTTAGCAATTCTTTGCATCTTAGCATTCGAAAAACGGTAATTGTAGCAATTGTATGCGTCTTAGCATTTGAGGAATTGTAATATTAGCATACCCACTGTGATTCTTTGCATCTGAGTGGCCGAAGATCCATAATTTTAGCAATTCTTTGCATCTTGGCATTCGAAAAATGATAATTTTAGCAATTCTATGCATCTGAGCCGTCGAGGAGTGGTGATTTTAGCATACATGCTGCTATTCTACACGTCTCAGCATGCAAAAATTTGTATATGGTCTATACAAGCATTGAAACCATCCAACAATGTAACCTACCAATTGCAATTTTATCAATCAAGTTGTTCTCTCGTGTCTCTTGACAACCTTCTTCTTTGGGTTCTCTGCCTTGCTAGGCAGGTTCGTACGTCCAATTTCGCCATTCATCACGTTTTCTGGCTCTTTCCTTCTGTTTGTGGTAGTCTTCCTCCATCATCCAGTCTTGACAACTTACAAAACTCATCTAAGCAAACCAAGAGAGTTGCAATTTTAGTACATATGCTACCATTGCGCATATACACAAACTATACAACCATACATATGCATATCCGCAAATACATACAAATGTGCATCCAAATAGTCAAATCCAAACGTACAAGCACCAAAACATATACATACTTACACATTCATACACAACCACATACATGCATACATACAAACACCCGCAAATACACAAACTCGTACATGAATACACACCAATACATACAAACAAGCCCACAAGAACTTCCACAAATATACAAACACCTAAGCATATAGATACTTACATATACACACCCATATACAGAAACACAAATGTGCAAACACCTACACATAAACACATACAAATACACACAAGCATACAGACATACCCATGTGTTACGCTCACATATAGCCAAACAAACCTGCAATAAGAGCGAAGCTTTAAAATATATTAAAATAATAGCTTACCTCTGCCTCTCTCTGCCTCTCTGCCTCCCTTCCTCCCTCCCTCGTGCTCTTTCTCCGTGTTCTTTCTTTTTACATCAATTTGTTTGATATTTGAGAATTGTACACAATTTTAATAATAATAATAATAATAATAATAATAATAATAATAATAATAATAATAATAATAATAATAATAATAATAATAATAATAATAATAAACACTTGCTGTCTTTCGGGGCCCTTACGCTTGCCCAACCCATGAGAGGAGGCAGACGCCACAATCTGACTTCCAAAATCAAAACACGGGCAAGCGAATTCTTCGCAAAGGTGCCAGTGGAGACCCCTATGCTATTCACCCCGTGTGAGAGCTCAGAACCGGGGAGGAAAGGAGGGCTTAGCCGGGAGCAGACGATCGCAGCAGCGGTGTCCGCAAAATTGGAAGATGGCAATATCAGGGCGGCAGCGCGAATCCTCTGCTCGGATGACGAGCCAGTTCCAATTAATAAGACCACGCTGGAGGAACTGAGGCTGAAACACCCTGCCCCTCCTGGGGACCGGCCCCCCATCCCGGTACCCCCCGAGACAGCTCCCTTTCAGGTTTCGGAGGCCGAGGTATTAGCCCGCATCCGCAATTTTCCAGCGGGATCCTCTGGGGGGCCTGATGGCATCCGCCCCCAGCACATCTTGGAATTGGTGAGCCAGACAGACTCTGGTCCAGGGCTTCTAGCAGCGATCACGGCCCTGGTCAACTTACTGCTGGCAGGCTCGTGCCCTTCTCAAATTCGCGCCACCCTCTTTGGGGGCACACTCTTTGCCCTGCGCAAAAGCTCTGGTGGTCTCCGACCGATAGTCATCGGCTATTATTGGCGCAGACTTGCGGCCAAATGTGCAAACGCTTTCGCAGCGCCCAAGGTGGCGGCGTACTTATCCCCTAGACAGGTGGGGGTGGGCGTGGCGGGGGGCTGCGAGGCGGCAGTGCACGCTGCGAGACGTTTCTTGGACAATATGGACGATGACTCAATCCTTGTAAAAATAGACTTCTCTAATGCCTTCAACAGCCTTTTTAGAGATCAAATGTTACTTTCGCTATATACAATACTTCCCGAACTCGCACCCTTTTGCTTTCTGGCATACTCTGAACCCTCGAACCTGAAATATGGTGCTTTCACTCTCTTGTCGCAGGTCGGGCCTCAGCAGGGTGACCCACTGGGCCCTCTGCTTTTTTGTCTTCCCCTTCAGCCCATCCTGGCCGAGATGTCCTCTCCGCTTACTCTGGGCTTTCTCGATGACCTTACGTTGGGGGGAGGGGCGCAGGTGGTGGCCCAGGACGTGACACACCTGGAGCAAAAATGCAGAGACCTCGGATTGCAGCTAAACCGCTCAAAATGCGAGGTCATCTCGATGTCTCCTAGCATCACGGAGGGGCATCACCCGCTGAGTCTCTTCACTTGGACCAGCCCTCAGAATGCATCTCTGTTAGGAGCCCCTCTCTCGACTCTGAGCGCGCTGGATGCGGCCTTAGGAGCCCGTATAGCAGAGTTAACGCGGACGCTGGAGAAATTAGAAAACATCGCAACGCATGACGCTCTCATCCTTTTGAGATACTCTCTCAGTGCAACGAAACTGCTTCATATACTTCGCAGCTGCCCCTGTGCAGACCATCCGGGACTAGTGCAATATGATGCAACCTTGAGATCTGGCCTGAGCAGGGTTATCAATCTACCTCTGTCAGACGATGCATGGCTTCAAGCCTCACTCCCCATTAAGATGGGTGGACTGGGGATCCGATCGGTGACCTCGCTGGCACTTCCCGCCTTTTTGGCATCAGCCGCGAGCACCGACCTGCTCCAGTCCACCATGCTGGGAGAGACGGCCGAGGCCGACCCGCAATGCTTGAAACAGTTGGCCATGTGGATCGGGGCAGGCGCGGAGCGACGCCCAGAGGGCAGTCTCGCCCACAGACAGTCGGCATGGGACAGGCCCCTGATCGACGGAGTCGTCTCTGGCCTGTACGCCAGGCTGTCTGACCCAAAAAATCAGGCACGTCTCAGGGCGGTGTCCGCCCCACATGCAGGGGACTGGCTGCTGGCCCTCCCTGTCACAAGCTGCGGGCTTAGGCTGGACGACGAATCGGTCAGGGTGGCGGCGGGCCTTCGGTTGGGGGTCCCGCTTTGCGAACCACATGGGTGCCCCTGCGGAGCCTCGGTGTTGACGGATGGTCATCATGGGCTCTCCTGCGCACTGGGCCCGGGTCGCTTGCCCCGACATGCCTCTTTGAACGATCTGGTCTTTCGGGGCTTGGTCCGTGCAGGTTATCCGTCCACAAAGGAGCCGGCGGGCCTCGTGAGAACAGACGGCAGGAGACCGGATGGTCTCACCCTCATCCCTTGGCGCGCCGGGCGATGCCTCATCTGGGATGCGACCGTAACAGACACTCTGGCCGCTTCCTACCTGCCTGACACCTCCCAAACGGCCGGCGCGGCAGCCGAGAAGGCGTCGGACCGCAAACTAGACAAATACAGCCAACTGTCCTCCACGTATTTTTTTGTCCCCTTGGCTTTCGAAACACTGGGTCCAATCAACAACGAAGGTCTGACCTTCCTTTCGGACCTGGGAAAAAAGCTAGGCACCGTAACTGGAGACCCAAGGGAGACATCTTTTTTGTTCCAACGAATCTCAATGACGATACAACGTTTTAATGCAGTGGCTTTTGGGGGCACTTTCGCCGGTCAAGAGATAGTTGAGTAGGGCCTTTCCAGACAATTTTCTACAATAAAAATAATAATAATAAAAATAATAATAATAATAATAATAATAATAATAATAACGCTCGGATTTTATATGGAAAGATGTGTAGATGTATGCTTATATAATTAGTCGCACAAGAGTGCAACTTTAGCGCATATTAAAATATTAAATTGTATTTATTTGAAATAATAACCATTTCATCGTATGATGCGCTACTTGATAAGCCCCATTGCTCATATACACAAACATACACAAACATAGAAACATGTCCATGCACGCATGCTTACAGACATACAAGCACATGCTGTCTCTCTCCCTTCCTCCCTCCTTCGTGCTCTCTCACTGTCTGTCTTTCTTTCCCTCTCTCTGTGTTCTTCCTTTTTTACACCACTTTGTTTGCTGTTTGAGAATTGAGCACTTTCGTAGATGATAATGCTAATAATAATAATAATAATAATAATAATAATAATAATAATAATAATAACAATAATAATAATAATAAATGCATGTATGCCTACAACATACAAGCATGCGCTGTCTCTCCCCCTTCCTCCCTCCTTCGTGCTCTCTCCCCGTCTGTCTTTCTCTCTCTCCCTCTCTCTGCGTTCCTCCTTTTTACACCAATTTTGTTTGATATTTGAGAATTGAGCACTTTCGGAAACAATAATGCTAATAATAATAATAATAATGATAATAATAATAATAATAATAATAATAATAATAATAATAATACTAATAATAATAATAATAATAATAATAATAAATGCATGCATGCACACAAACGAACAAACATGCTCTCTCTCTCTCTCTCTCTCTCTCTCTCTCTTCTCTGTCTCTCCTTCGTCTCTCTCTCTCTCTCTCTCTCTGTCTTTCTCTCTCTCCTCTCTCTCTGCATTCCTCCTTTTTACACCAATTTTGTTTGAAATTTGAGAATTGAGCACTTTTGGAAACAATAATGCTAATAATAATAATAATAATAATAATAATAATAATAATAATAATAATAATAATAATAATAATAATAATAATAATAATAATAATAATAATAATAATAATAATGCATGTATGCATACAACATACAAGCATGCGCTGTCTCTCCCCTTCCTCCCTCCTTCGTGCTCTCTCATCGTCTGTCTTTCTCTCTCTCCCTCTCTCTGCGTTCCTCTTTTTACACCAATTTTGTTTGATATTTGAGAATTGAGCACTTTCGGAAACAATAAGGCTAATAATAATAATAATAATAATAATAATAATAATAATAATAATAATAATAATAATAATAAAAATAATAATAATAATAATAAAATAATAATAATAATTCCTTCTATTATAATTTATATAGCGCCTATATCTTAATGCATTGGTTGTATTGCATGCTTTAATATGGATGTATTGTATGTTGAGGTTTATACAAATACTACAGGTATTAGAATAAAGAAATGCTAGGTGTGTATACAACACAGCGTGTTTAGTTTAGCTGCATATAATTGGTTACGTTTGACTAAACATGTGTGCGTGACCGTCTGTTGTCGTATTTACAATGGGTCGTACAATATAATTGCTTTGGATATGTTGGCATCGCGTGTCAGAGGTGTGAAGTCGGGTCTGAATATTTGCCATGTCGAATTGAACTTTGGATTATTAATTGAGCGCGTTTGAAAATATGTGTGTCTTGCTGTATGATTGTTTAGTCATCCTTGTGTGTGACTGTTTGTCTGTCTGTGTGTCTGACATACGGACTGTTTGTGTGTGTGTCTCTGTAAATCTTGTTGGGTATTAATTAATGGTTAAGTTCTGCTGTCATTCCTTTGTTTGCGCTTGTACCGCCTATTGTTTGCGCTTGTACCGGTTCTATTGTTTGCGCTTGTAGCGCCTATTGTTTGCGCTTGTACCGGTTCTATTGTTTGCGCTTGTAGCGCCTATTGTTTGCGCTTGTAGCGCCTATTGTTTGCGCTTGTACCGGTTCTATTGTTTGCGCTTGTAGCGCCTATTGTTTGCGCTTGCACCGGTTCTATTGTTTGCGCTTGTAGCGCCTATTGTTTGCGCTTGTAGCGCGATGACTCACTGAGGTGGTGTCCGTGGTCTACAACCTACTGTCGAAGGAACGAAAATCTGGGGAATTCAGGAGAACGGTCGTTCTAGAGAAATGATGCAGCGTTGGATATGGTTCGGTTGGAGAACTTGAGATGAGTAGCAGCCGGGGGTCGAGAAAGACAGACAGGAGGATGATCGGGTAGAGCGGGATGGTTGGATCGTAGAGAGTTTGCGAAGATATTTGGGCTGGGAATATTGCATGGAATTGTAGGTTAGTGACAGGACTTTGAAGTGAATTCGCTTTGGGATTTTTTCCAAAAGAGTGATTAAAGGATAGGAGTCGTATGATGATGCTTGGGCGTTCTGGTGATAGCTCGGGCTAGTGAGTTTGGATAAGTTGCAAACGCGTGAGTTAACCCGTTAGCTGCCGTATTGACGAGCGGTGCTCGTCATGCATTATCTGTATGCTGTGTGCCCTTATGACGAGCGGCGCTCGTCATGCATACAGTCGCCTCTATGCTTAGTGTGGCACTGTAGGCACTCCATATTATTCAAAGCCTAGGCACATGAAAGTCAGTAGAGTATATTCTGCAATGTTTGGACTACTATTGGGCTATTTTTGTGCTCTATTTGTAAAGCTGATGTCAGTGCTAGAAGTGCTAAATGTGTTGCGCGTTTTTAGGTGTTTTATCACAGATGCTTTGCAGTTACTACTGGCATTTTATTATGATAACGTTCGACATTTTTCGATAACTGTTGACATTTTTACATGGTTGCAAAGAGGTTTACTAAAGAACAAGTGCTTGGTACGTTAGTAGACCGCGATTTTAGTGTCGTGTTTGTTCCAAGAAAGCAGTGGCTCGGGAAGTGTTTGAAAGTTGTGTAACCTATCCAGCCTCAGCCAAGTACCTACCTAAGGTTGATAAAGTTATATATTATATCTGATATCAGAGTATATCACTGTATTATTTTTATATCAATGATTGTTTTGAAGCATATCATACCAAAATAAAATACTGGAAATATCATGTGGCTGAAATAATGACCCAGTCTGCAGCAGTTGCTCTGAACATTCAGTTACAAGTACCCATACCTTTCTAGCATACTAGGTAGGGGAGACCGGGGCTCATTGGGACAAAAATAACATTTTTCAAAATTATGATCAAACAATAAAGTCCATGCAAATTTTTTAACAGTTAGATGTTACTTTAGCATGTTACTCGTCGTTTTGTATAAAAATGGACAGTGTGTGATGATTAATAAACTCACAGTTTTCAATTTCTGAGAGGCCCCAACGTGTCCCAATGAGCCCCATTGTTGGGGCACATTGGGACACTGTCTGGGCTACATTGGGACACTGATTTACATCTATGTAATAGCATATGCTTTGTCTTATAGAGCAATTTATTAGTGATTTAAGTAGGCTAACTAGGATTATTGAATTATAAATAGGATACCCTATTCATTATATTTACAAAAACTAGTTAGGCCTATCTATAAAAACACAAAAATGACTGCAAAAAGTTATGACTTTAATAATAGCCTAAAGGAAATAGGCTATATTTCCACACATAAAGTCTCATAAAATACCAATATTATGACCTAGGCTAAGAACGATTAGGTTATATTTGAAAAGTTTCTGTATTGGATTAATCTTAAGCCTACTCATACAAACTAAAAATGGGCCTAGGCCTGCTGACGTATGTAGGCTCCTATCTTGGAAACCAGAGACAACTGATTTATTTAAAACTCTTAACTACAACAAACACTGCTGTAGGCCTCTGACATTACCAATAATTGGTCTACAGGTCCTGCATGTTCCAGATTTGAAATTAATGACTTAAATCAACACCACTAGCTGAGAGTGTAGGCCTATATTGAGGATGTTCGTGATGTCTTTCCAGCTGACGTTGGCTCTGGCATAACAAGTATGCCTACGACATTTTCAAGGCTAATGTCGTCGGTCTGCTCTTTGTCAGGAAAGACAAACGACAACATTTTTAACCTCGACGGTTGACGTAGGCCTACCATACGTTTGACAACAATAATTATATTCCTCTTCAGTTGATGTTTCATATCGTATAATTCCGTATAATGATCAACTCGATTCTTCATTGTGAACTAAGTACATTCCAGAAGTCAGTTCATCAACTGAAAACTGCCTCTGCCTACTTTCATCCAAAATATATAACGATAAAGGGTTGATTTTGGTACGTCTAACAAGAGAGCTGCCGACGATACGGACCATCCTCTTCCAGTTCCATCGCTGCCTTCATTGTCGATGGATCAGTCAAGCCATGTCTCTGTCTTTCTTACTTTATTTCTTACCGTAATTGAAATGTAAAGCTATAAACGTAATATAATCTAATCAAAATATTATTTATTTCTTACTAGGCCTATAGTTAAGGTTTACTGTAGTGGTACATTGGATCACTAAGACGGGGTACATTGGGACAACGTCCCAATGTACCCCGTGCATGCTGTCCCAATGAACCCCAATGGGTACTGGATTGTTTGAATCCATAAATGGTGGTGATAACAAGGTAATAGAAAAGTTTAACGGTATTTTATTGCAGGTTATTTAGTGACAGATTGAAAGAAATTGACATCTTCAATGTCACTAGAATAGTGTATGTACAGCAAGCTTCGAAATGCAAAGCATGAAATTTACTCGAACTACCCAGAAATGATTTTTTCTTACCTGCCTCGTCAAATGGTAAAAAACTAAAGCTTTCTTTACATGAGGATATTAAACAGGAAAGAAGCTATGATCTGCCATAGATTATATTTCCCAAGAGTGAATACAAGTGAAGCAACTATCGATGTCCCATTGTGCCCCGTGTCCCAATGAGCCCCGGTCTCCCCTACTCAGTATCTATTGAAAATAAATGAGCAATAGCAATGTTCACATAAACATGATATTTTTAGTCTTATTATTACGGATTATAGTAATTGCAACAGTGAATGTAGCACAGAAACTACAACTGCAACAATAGCAAAAAATTTACATCTTCGTGTTGGCTGTCGGCACACGAGGCTTTGTCTGACCTATGACCGCTCGGCAGCTAAAGGGTTAAGAGGATTCAAGGTTGCGGAAGAGGGAATTTAAGTAATAGAGCTTTGAGAGGACAATGGAGGTAGCAATGGTGGAGGCAGTTTTGAAATCGAGCATTGGCCGGATGCGGCGAATATCATACTTCTCCATGAAGCAGGAGCGCGATAGGTTGGAGATGTGGTTAGAGAAGGAGAGTTGTGTATTATCTAAAGTAGTAAAAAGATTGCGGGAAGGGGAATCGGAGATGACAGTAAGAGATGAAGAGTTAGTGGATAGGTGTATGGAAAGGTCAGGGATTTTCTTAATTTGATCAGAAAGGCCTAGGATGATGAATTCTGTTTTGAAAGGGAGGAGGCAGAGGAGGTGGACAACATCCATTGAGAGATTAGGCTAACCACGTTGAGTAATTGTGCGATGGATGTCGAAAAAGAGCTTGGGATAGGATGTGTAGAGTTGGGTGTCGTTTGCATAGAGATGGTGGTAAACAGGGGAGTATTCCATGAGATTGCGTAATGGTGTGGTATACAGGATGAAGAGCAGTGGGCCCAGAACGGAGCCTTGAGGGACACCACAATAGAATCGGATGGGTTGCGAACTGTGGCTGGGGGTTTTAACAGAGAAGAATCTGTAACCAGAGTAGAGCAGTGCCAGAGACGCCAGACAAGAAGATATCGATAAAGAAGGAGGCTGTGATCAATGGTGTCGAATGCGACGAAGACGTCTAGGAGGCACAGGCAGAAGACTTGATGGTGTATGACGGCAGAGACCAGTTTATTGTTCAGAGAGGCAAGTAGATTTTCTGTGGAGTGGTGTTTAGTGAAGCCAGATTGGTTAGAGTTGAGAAGTGAGTTGAAAGAGAGGTAGTTGTTGAGTCAGTTAATTAAACGCGTTCAGTTAACTTATGTATAAAGGAATGATTTTAGATGAACAATAGTTAGATGGGTTTTCCATGTCGAGATTACGATTAGTGTGAAATGGTGAAAACTGCACGGAAATTTTCATGGGAGTAAGCCCAGGGCAGTGACTTCGCCAAAATTTTAAACTGGGGTGCGCATACTTCACAGCACATAAAGGCCACGTACTAAAGCTATGAACACGTTTAAGAAATTTGCTCTCAGATTAGAGCCAAGAGACCATCAGGTAACGATGATATTGAGAACTGGGGCTATATATCTGAAGGCTACTTTCCACACAAAAAACTGGTTTTCTTGTTGCGTTGAAACACGATCTTTCCAGTGGTTTCTGAGATGCAGTGATGGGGCAAGGTGGCCGATTGGTTAGAGCGCTCGGCCTGTAACTCGAGGCAGTTACTGTATTGGGACCCTCACAATTGCTAAGGCAGTAGATGTTCTGTGGTATGGTCGTGTGCACTTTAAAATTTTAGAAAGAAAACAACATCAAATACAGTTGTATTGTATTGTATCATGCGATACTTTCAAGGACTCGAAGCTAGAGGTGTTGATAGCCTCAGCAGCAGCGGGGATATAGAACTAGTACTAAACATCAGACACAATGTTGCAATCCTACGTAGGCTATACTCCGAATCCACCACGTGTGGTTTATGCCTTTAAACAACACTCTTCTGATGCAGACCTGTTAACAGATAACTGAAATTGTAATCACCGTTGTGATTTTAACCATAGGCCTTGCTGTTAAAATGCAGTCCATAAAATGCAATCCATAAGGCTTACGCTACACGATTGTTGAAGGCAGTAACTGAAATCAATTCTGTTTAATTAATCCTAAAACTTTATACTACCGTTTTTCAATGTTTTGGTTGTTTAAAAGAGCTGGTGGTTTGAAAATTTTACAGACCAAAGTACACGAACACTGGTCAAACCTAATTCTTCAAAAATGTGTCGAGAGAGAAAATGGAATCTAAAAAATCGCCTTAAACCCACAGTATGCACAGCATTAGAGGAAACGGGAACACATTTTATTAGAGAACTTAGATTAATCTTAACTTTGCACATCAGCTCCCTGTACTCAATCATAAACCATATGGGTAAGTAAGTAATCAATTTTTGCTTCAAACACGCGTTGAAATGATTGGGCTGTAGGTTTTTCTGCGTTTGATGAAATAGTTAAAGAGCATGGGATGGGTCAAGATCTAACCCCAACATAATTTAGTTACTTAGCTGAGGGGTTAGAAGAAGAACTATGAGGTTTGAACACCCAAATCTCCCATCGATTAATTACTAAAACACTGCGTTTGTTCTCGTTCGTCAACTTACTGAACAAGTTCATCTGTCAACTGCGGATGGAAATAGCCGTTGGGTGGGCTGTGCGTGCACGGATCCCGCCTCGCGTAGGCTAACTTTTCTGTTTGGCAAACTCAGTGACCGCATATTGAGTTCGTTATGCGTGGAGGATTGGAGTCCGCGAGACAATGCACCCCTGCGAGGACAATGATTATACTGTAGTTTGAAGAAGAAGAGTGTTGGCTAAGTCTTATCGGCTGCCTAAAACGGGCGCAAAGTTAAAGTTTGCTATTTCTAACAGCCTTGGATAGCAGTTTAACAGCTTCAAGGCATATGGGACAAACTGTGTTAAGGCGATAATTTTGTGCCGTAACGTAGGCTACTAACTTACTATCATGAAAAATATAAGCATTTTATTGATTTGTAGACGAGGTCACAGTTAAAATGCTTCATTGAAAAACATATTGCGACATTTCAAGAGAAACAAATTCGAGAAGCACTCTCCGCTACCCGAAATGATGTTCTGCCAAAATTAGGAAAAAAGCTATCCAACGCGGTTCCCAGACATTGGTCGAGTCGTGTACCAGTTCGATCTGTGCCGGACGGCCATTTGATTATCTGTTATATCATTATCGTGTACTCTGTTTTCCAGATAATTATCAACTAGAATACTTGGTTATAAATTGAAAATTGAATTGTTCAACAATGAGCAAGAAATCACCGCCAAAGATTCCTTATGCGTTCGAAGACAGACTAAACACAGTTGACATCGACAAAGCACGTTCAGCTGTTGAACTGAACCAAGAAACTGAAGCAAAGGACGTTGCATCTAGCGATGAAACAAGAAGTAGCGAATCAAATGGATCCGAAACTAGTGAACACTTGTACGCCTCTTGTTCAATTGAAGAATTGCTGCATGATATATCTGACTCTGATAAGGAGGGAGACATTGAGAACGTCTGTGAGAAAGATGAAGAACAAGGCCTTAGTCAGCTTCACCTTGCAGCTGAACGTGGTGATATGGAAGCTGTTGGAAGCTTACTGATGTCATCCGCTAATGTCGATGTACTGGACACAAAGAAAAACACTCCTTTACACTATGCGATTCTAAACGGCCACGTTGACGTTGTTAATCATCTACTAAGCAAGAACGCAAATGTTAACTCAAGAAATGCATTCGGCCAGACTTTGCTTCATCTGGCGTCTAAAAGCGGTCACTTAGCAACTGCACAATTTTTGTTAAACAGCAATGCAGATGTAAATGTAGTCTGCAGAAAGCAAACAACACCACTTCACCTTGCAGCTAAGCATGGATATGCAGAAATTGTACATAATTTAATATTTAATGGTGCAAATGTTAATACATGTAACAATGCAAAGATGACTCCACTTCATTTAGCTTGCCGAAATGGTCATACCTCCATTGTTGAGATTTTACTGGATAACTATGCTACGGTAGACGTAATGAAACAATCCGAAGAAACACCATTTTACCTTGCAGCTCAGAATGGTCATGCAGATATCTCCGATTTGTTAGTGCGCCGCGGTGTTTGCGATTTCGTGGTGACAGACTACGGTATGAAGACACCATTACACGTTGCCATGAAAGCAGGTCACACGGGCGTTGTTGAGGTTATTTTGAAACACAGCTGCAGGATTTCTGACCAATTAGCAAGAGACATGCAGAAATTTCAAGAAAATGCAACGAACTTGATAGAAACCAAAGACGTCGTGCCAATTGAACTTTTGAGATCCGATGGTCGACGCGTTTCAGCTGGATTAGTTTTGGCAGAAAAAACAATGCCTCTGGAGATATGGAGAAACTCAGATGAACATATTGCTCTCAAATACGCAGTTTGTTCGACTCAACCAAATATGGTTAAGCTGTTGCTCAATGCAGACCCATGTGCATATTCAGAAATGCATCTTAGAAGTGCCTTTGATTGCCTGATAAGGATGATCCGCAACTGCGATGAAACCGCGAAAGTTGGAAGTCACGATGAAAAATGCGACATATATTGCGAAAACTTCAAAGAAATCGCACAAGCTATTATTGATTCGAGCAAATTTAATGTAAACCACCAGCACGGGCAGATACCGACTCTCCTTCACGAAGTTTTAAATAAGTTTAATATTCGGCGGCCACCCAAAGAAGTTCAAGTGATGGACTCCAAAAATTCCCTTCATATTTGTCCAGCCACAAAGCTTCTCACAAACTACTTGATAAAATTGCTATTAGAGAAAGGCGCAGACATCAACAGGAAGGATTTTTGGGGCCAAACGCCTCTGGTAGACGCTTCCGGCGATGGATGTTATCAAGCCATTCAAACTTTGTTTGAATGGGAGCACAAATCCCTAAAGAAACTCGACCTTGACGCAGGAGACAAACGTGGAGTAACTGCTTTGATTAAAGCAGCTGAAAGGAAAGATGTCTCAGTAATGCGACTGCTGATAAACTACGGGGCTTCCGTTAATATGTGCGACTTTTACGGATATACTGCCTTGCACGCAGTTATCTATGAGCCCAATAGTTTCTGGTTTGATTTGCATTTCTTCTGCAAAGGTCTTCTTGAGATTAGCAGCAGGAGTGAGATAACCTTGGGAGAAGAAACCGTGAATCCAGATACAGTAATTGGCCAGCTACAGAATTATCTTGAATATAAAATGGAAACAACTCGGTTAAAGGAAGAAGTGGTTAATTTGTTGTTAGATAATGATGAAACTAATGTCAATGCCATAGACTTCAGAGGAAATACGCCACTTGATTTGGCTGTGAAGTCTTCCAAGAGAATTACTTCAGCAACTTTCGAAGCACTTAAAAATCGCGGTGCCATTCGAAAGTTACAAGAACCAGAAAACGAAACGCCTATCGAACATCCGAGGGTTGACGAGAGAGGTCGAAATCCACTTCATCGACTGATCATCTCCTGCTTTTCACGTCACGATATTCAAAAGCAGTACGATGAAAGATTCGACTTAATGGCTAAAGGAGTTCTCCTAGAACCACAGAATTTCATGGAATCAGCCAATGCAACAGATGACAAGGGAAGAATTCCACTTCACTACGCTGTCATGCCACCATCCTGCATAGAGGGACGAAATGACGATATGTTCAAGCTGCTTTTGAAAGTAGGTTCCAACCTGAAGGCAGCTGATGTGTATGGCAAAACCCCTTTACATTACGCGGAAAGGAATGATCATTACAAGTTTCTTGTCCAGTACGGAGCTGATGAAAACACAAAGGACAACTTCGGACATACACCTAGAGATCTTCATCAACTGCGAGAATCGGTGATTATTAACGCATACAACCCATACAAATTGTCAATCGGAAAAAAGCGCCTTTACGCCTCCAGAGATTTCGCGCAAGTACTCAACTGTTATCATGTGACAGATTTATCGAAGCAAAAATTGGTTGAAACGATTCGAATTTACTCCCAATCACCTCGCCCTCAAGAATCGTCAGAAGAAGCAATTTGGAAGATATGGACCGAAAACGATTTTTTTCGCCTTAACAGACGCCTAAGCCAACTTAAACCATTAGTACAACATTTCATTGATCGTTTGGCGGATGGTATAAAGGAAAAAGACTGGCGATTTGAGTGCCAGCCGATTTTAGTCGGTAGCGCCGAAGAAGGAACAAAAGTCGTCATTTCAGCTGACTTTGACTTTAACTTCAGACTGATAAATTTCAGCCAACTTTGTGACGCGTTTCCACATCCACTGGGTCCGAAAGGATACTTTCAACTGAGACGAAAGACGAATGAGGATACAGTGAGTCGGAGTGACGAGATATTTGACAGCTTCTTCAACTTAGATCAGTGTTTGTCGACTAATAAAGTCAATTCAAGATTCAAACTTATTTTAAGAGAAGTCTTAAGTGACTCCGCTTTTTGGCAAGACGAACATCTTCTTGATTGGAACGTAGGAGATATATACAAAAGTAGACCTAAAGTTGAAAATCTAGATGGTATGTGTACGACTGTAGAACTGAGAATGATTCATCCGATTGTGGATGGAGAGGGTGGATTTCTTTTTGTCGACATATTAATTGACATTGTTGCTTGTGTTCACGTGGAAGATTTCTGGCCAGAACTTCCACTGCCAGTTGGCATAAGCCCTGCTGTAAAACCAGACGGTTGTACATTCGTCTTTCATCGGCCACATTTTGATCCCTGCAAGACAGATGATGCAAGTCAGGATCATTTCATCTTTTCCGAGACATTTGCCAGAATTTCATTTGCACCAGTAGAAAGTCGAATCATAAAAGAAAGCTCGCCCTTGATAAAGGCAGCATATATAGTTTGCAAAATGATACTTTATACAGGACAGAAAACTTCTTATCAATTGAAGACTTGCCTTCTCTTTTGCAATGAGGCTCTTAATGTCAGAAGATTGAGTGAAACAAGAAACGAAGACGAAATTATTCCAAAGCAACTCGCCTTCTGGGTCGAGAGGCTCATGTTTTGTTTCATGGAATTTTCTCGACATTATGTTTTTCCTTGTTTCTTCATGCCAACATTCAGACAACAAGTAGCAGAACGTAAATATTCGCAGAATTTTATGACGGATAAGGTTGCAGTATCTTCAAAGGCCTTGATTCCTCTCCATTACTCTATGGCCTATGACTTGTACCTTGACCTATGTCCAGATGACACTACAGTCGATATACCTATAGTACAATTGGAAGACCGCTCCATTAATTATAGACATGCTGCGAATTATGACCCTATATGGGAACAATTTGATCGGGAAGACTTCATTAGAACGCTGTCCTCGCGTAGTTTCCATTAATTAGCAGACTTCTAATACGCCCTCATATCAAAGTTTAGAAGTTTACACGTAACCTTACTACAGATCATTTATGGTGCTGAGCATATTCGCTAGAAGGACTTGCGCAAGTTCTCTACATATTAATCGACTAGGTGAAAATTGGAACCTGTATCTCCACATTAAAAGACGAGGATTGTAGCCAATCGGCTATCGTGCCCCGATAATAATGCGGTAATATGATTTAAATAGAAAAATGAAGAATTTGGATATGTTTTGTCAGTAGGCCTATTGTGCTTTGGCAGTGGTATTTCTGCTTAGCTTAACTTCTTTTCTTGCAACTGCTTGACAAAATTTTATGAACAGTCGGTCTAAGTTGGGCCCACCTAACTGCAACTTTACTTCAAATCATATATTATGTAGGGCAGCTTCAAGAGACGCTCGCTCTATAAACAAGCCTAAATTACGTAATGTTATAATTACAGATTACGGAAATCGTATGTACTCGATTGATTCTGAAGCGGTGCACTGTGAATGCCTTTTGTTAACGAAATCCGTTTCACCACACACCTAGGCTATCGATATATAGTACATCGAGTGAGACTGTCTCAATCATCAGAAGCAGATAGGCTATGTATAAAGCATGATCAAACGTAGATGAAATTTGTAGCAGATGTCGCCAGACGCCAGCACTAAGTCTTGTTTCCGAAAGAGGAGTAGGCCTACTTTGCGTTAGTTAGTTTTAATTAAGTTGCCTTTCTTGGAGTAGGCCCATTTTCGCATACTCAAAGTGTTAATTAGAACAGTATGCCCGTGATCGTTCGAGTAAGTCGATCAAGTCGATCGTTACTCGGCCAAGTTGAGTCAGTCGAAAAGTTGTCGACTCTATCGACTTGCAAGTCGAGTCGATCGTTAGTTTTGACTAGTCGGGTCGATCGTTGCTCCTCTACTTGACTCAGCTATTAAATATTTTACTTACTTTTTTGCGGCTATCTCACACAATGACCCACAGGATGTTATGACTAACACGTTTACACTGTTTGGACAATGAATATCAATTGTAATAACTGTCATAATCATACTGGGGTAATTTTGTTTCGCTGTTCTGCTTAGCATCTGCTGAACCATCCAATAGTCTCCAAACCTCCAACCTTAACGCATGCACAGTGTTGTTAAAAGTATCGGGCAAATGTACTTAAGTAAAAGTAAAAGTAAATAGGATTTTAAGTACTTAAGTAAAAGTAAAAGTACTCGTCAAAAAAGTTACTTTCGTAAAAGTAAAAAGTATTCTTCGTAAAAAGTAAAAGTACTGATAAAAGTACAATATTTTACTTTCAAGAAGACTAATTTCTCAAAATGCATTCATTCCAGAGCGTTTATTTTTATTAGGGCCTATTGTTAAACTGGCACAGCTAAAGAAAAGGAGGGTAATCCCGTAGTTTAGGTTGGTAAATAATTATTTTATATCGTCAAATTAAAATGGAAGCTGGATTAAGGAAAAAAATTGTTTCACTAACTCGAAGTGGGATTGATGAAACCATTTCTGTCTTTAAATAGAAGTTGGATTGATCGAAATAATTTTTACCGTAAATAGAAGCTGGATTGATGAAACTATGTTTTTGAAGTAATAGAAGCTGGAATGATTAAAATAATTGTTTCCGTAAGTAGAAGCTGGACCCATGAGAATAGTTCTTTGCTTAAATAAAAGTTTCATTGATGAAAAATATTTTTTGGGTTAAATAGAAGTTGGCTAATTTTTTTCATGAAATGGAAGCTGGATTGATTAAAACAAATTTTCGATGAAATGGAAGCGGGATTGACGATAGTTATCATGGACATAGGTAGATTGCTTACTTACCAACATGAAGTTCGGTATTGAAGATATTCAAATAATTTACCAACCTAAACTACGGGATTACCGAAAAGGAGTCTAACAGCTACACTTGCTTCAAATTGGAGTAGGGCCTACTCAATCTATTAAATAGATTGAGTAGGAGAGGCTGCAATGCTGTACAAAATTTTATTCTTTATCGTAAAGAATTCTGCATCATCGTCATCTTCATCGTTAACATAGATTCTGCAGTCATTTACACATATGGCCATGGATGTTCGAAATTATAAACAGATAATTGAAAGAGTTTAGTGATAAATTGAATAAATGTGCAAACAATATCCACTTTTTCGTTTCATATTTAAGACAATTTCGCACTTATTTTCCAAACTACGCAGGAACTACCGCCACAAGTCACAGGTATTAGTTGAAGCATGTCTATTGGTCACAGAATCACAGATAGAAATTAACAGAGTGTAGGTCTATGAATCAACGACCTCCTAATAGATTTCAATCGCGTTCGCACTGCGATATTAGCTCTTTCAGCCTCGCCCTTTGCTAAAATAATGTTATAGCGCAATTCTTAGTAACGAACGAGGTAAGGAATATTACGTAAATTGTAGCGAAGTAAAAGTACCGAAAAATGGTTTAAATGTTACTTCGTTACAAGTAAAAGTATTTCCGTCTTTTGATACTTCGTTACAAGTAAAAGTACTGAAACTTTTACTTAAGTACAGTAACGCGTTACTTTTACTTCGTTGCTTTACAACACTACGTATGAACTATGCACTACAGACTTCTAGGGCAACTAACTTCAGTAATTTTGAGCAGTGTCAAGTTTCTTGAACTTGACTCCTGGCAACCGGATAACTGTAGGCCTAAACTAGACACTGCACGTCCTCTACTGCCGTCTTATTTGTTGAGCTGATACTAATAGGAGATTCCCTTGCTGCCCAGTTCAATTACAGTGTGACAATTCGATGGAGAGTGTGCAATTGAAATTCATGAGTAATTTAGGCACTGGAATACAAGAATGCAACACTGTTGCATTCTCATATTGTAGCCGTCGTCAGCAATTTTGGCCGAGAGACTACAGTCCAAATCGGAAAGTCGACCACGTCGATCGTTTATTTGCGAAGTCGATCGAGTGGACGAGAGGTTGACTAGTCGACGATGTCGATCGAGTCTATCGTCGGCCTAGCCAAGACTAGCTATATTCTTTGATTGATTACAAGCTGGCAAACCGCAGCAAGGTAGGCTACACAGCTTTCAGTTAGTTTAAGCTATGGCTCTAGAAACGGGAAAGCGTTGACAGTATTTAGAAACCGAGGGTTATGAGCACTTTTTTAAACTTTAATCTAAGAAACAACATGCGGGCGTTGGAAGACACCAGACGTGAGGCAGCCTGTTAGGCGCCATTCATAGGGTCGACGATTTTGAGTTTTAGAGGCATGGTGGTTCATGGGTTACCGGTTGATGCTGTAAAGGTGAGTAGTTATCAATATACAACTATCAGCGACAATTCTATAATCGGTTATGAGATACAAACGGTTATGAGATACAATTGGTTATGAGATACAATCGGTTATGAGATACAATTGGTTATGAGATACAATCGGTTATGAGTGACAATTTGCGTATGGGGCATAGTTCAACAGCTTGAAACAGACACCCACTAAAGCTGTGGGAGGGTCATTTCAGGGTCACTCTTCATAGGGCCAGCGCCTACCCCTCCCCAAAGTTCAAATGACGTCATCCAAACCTACTGCTGCTAAGAAGGCCAATTTCTATTATTAGCCTTCAATGCACAGCTGACTTCAGCAACCTGAAACAAACACCCACTAAATCTGTGGGAGGGTCATTTCAAGGGTCGCTAGTCTTAGGGCCGGTGCCACTCCCTCCCCCTCACATGCAAGGCGCCCAAGCTCATTCATTATTCATTAACCACAAACAGCTTTATTTTACACTACACCTGCCCATTCTATTTGGCCTAACATCCTTTCGCAATTACACACGCAGCTCTTCTTAGCCCTTAAGCGCGTATACCAATACATTGGGCGTTTGTACTCGCAACCAATGACAGTACAAGCCATTGAATTGTAAAATAAGGGGCTCATTAGGGTTAAGTAGGGTTTGACGTCACACAAGGTGGCAAGCTCGTGTAGCTACATCGAATTATAGAAAAAGGGACTGAGTTAGGGTTCGCTTTCTTAAACATCACTCATTATTCATTATATTTCGGCATATGCCCTTTTACACTTAGCCAACCAGCCATTCTATTAAGCCTTAGCCATTAAGCATGGAGGCCAATGCAGCCAACCTTTGCGCTTACACACTATTACAGCACACACATGACCAGTTTTCGCCATGAATATTTAGTAGTTTCTCATTGTTTTTGGAGGCTTACCACCCATTACTCATATCCAACAAGCCTATGTATTTACAATGAATTATAGAAAAAGAGACTGAAATAGAGCAAGCAAGTCTCCTCTTTGCTTCTCATCAACTATTTATTATGCTCACTAAGCACATTATTTTGGGTAACATGCTTTTACTGTCAGACCTCAAACTATACTATCTAGAATTAACGAGAGACTTAAATTAAAATCTCAGAACTTCTCATTTGCAACTTTAAAATTTTCAGAAGTTGTAATTTTACATCCATTATATATTGAGAACTTCGCATTCGCAACTTTAAAATCTCAGAACTTCTCATTTGCAACTTTAAAATCTCAGAACTTCTCGTTTGCAACTTTAAAATTTCCGAACTTGTGGTTTTCAAAATTTTAATTTCTGAACTTCTCGTTTGCAACTTTAAAATTTCCGAACATGTGGTTTTCAAAATTTTAATTTCTGAACTTCTCGTTTGCAACTTTAAAATTTCAGACCGGGTGGTTTTCAAAATTTTAATTTCTGAACTTCTCGGTTGCAACTTTAAAATTTCCGAACTTGTGGTTTTCAAAATTTTAATTTCTGAACTTCTCGGTTGCAACTTTAAAATTTCAGACCGGGTGGTTTTCAAAATTTTAATTTCTGAACTTCTCGTTTGCAACTTTAAAATTTCAGACCTGGTGGTTTTCAAACTTTTAATTTCTGAACTCCTCGTTTGCATCTTTAAAATTTCAGACCTGGTGGTTTTCAAAATTTTAATTTCTGAACTTCTCGTTTGCATCTTTAAAATTTCCGAACTTGTGGTTTTCAAAATTTTAATTTCTGAACTTCTCGTTTGCAACTTTAAAATTTCAGACCTGGTGGTCTTCAAACTTTTAATTTCTGAACTCCTCGTTTGCATCTTTAAAATTTCAGACATGGTGGTTTTCCAAATTTTAATTTCTGAACTTCTCGTTTGCATCTTTAAAATTTCCGAACTTGTGGTTTTCAAAATTTTAATTTCTAAACTTCTCGTTTGCAACTTTAAAATTTTAGACCTGGTGGTTTTCAAACTTTTAATTTCTGAACTCCTCGTTTGCAACTTTAAAATTACCGAACTTGTGGTTTTCAAAATTTTAATTTCTGAACTTCTCGTTTGCAACTTTAAAATTTCACAGCTGGTGGTTTTCAAAATTTTAATTTCTGAACTTCTAGGTTGCAACTTTAAAATTTCAGACCGGGTGGTTTTCAAAATTTTAATTTCTGAACTTCTCGTTTGCAACTTTAAAATTTCAGACCTGGTGGTTTTCAAACTTTTAATTTCTGAACTTCTCGTTTGCAACTTTAAAATTTCACACCTGGTGGTTTTCAAAATTTTAATTTCTGAACTTCTCGGTTGCAACTTTAAAATTTCAGACCGGGTGGTTTTCAAACTTTTAATTTCTGAACTCCTCGTTTGCATCTTTAAAATTTCAGACCTGGTGGTTTTCAAAAGTTTAATTTCTGAACTTCTCGTTTGCATCTTTCAAATTTCCGAACTTGTGGTTTTCAAAAGTTTAATTTTAGAACTTCTCATTTGCAACTTTAAAATTTCAGACATTCTGGTTTGCAGCTTTTAGGTTTCAGACCTGGTGTATTTCCAAATTTTAATTTTCAGAACTTCAGGTTTTCAATCCTTTAGATTTCGGACGGTGTGGTTTCCAACTTTAAAATTTCCGAACGTCTGGTTCGCATCTTTTCAGCTTCAGACTTTTAGGTTTCTCAGTTTTGGTAAGATGGTGTCTTCTGTGAAATTATGCTGACTGTGAGTTAAAAAGAGTTCTGTTAAGGGACACAACGTTGCAAAGACACATGACTGAGTGAAACTTACAAAATTTTAGACTCTGAAACGGAGGCTAACGTGGTAAACTTATGACTGTAGCTTGTATGGCACTATTTCAGAAGGATCGCTCATCGAATTTACATGTTTGTAGCTAAAAATAACAGAATGAATGAAAGCCTGTACAGGCCTTCTATTAGATTCGACTGCTAAGAGACGAGGAATTGGCTATGAGCTTGCTAATGTTGCATCTCTTAGGTCGCGCCACGGCTTTTTTCTTACTAAACCACCAACTTTCAATGTTTCAAGCGTTTCAAAAATGAAGGTTTTAATCTATTTGCAGGTCGTCGTTCTCTGCTTGTGCACTGAAGCTGTGACTCTGTTACGGCGGCGGCGGCGGCGGTGGCGGCGGCGGCGGCGGGGGCCTCCCCTGATATTACGTGTATCCATGGGCTGCCATGTCGCTATAGCATCACTTTGGCAAACATTTATTCATCTGTTCGATACAACACCATTGCACTTGTAAGAGATGAGCATGCCAATTGAATTTTTTAAAGAGCTTATATATATAATTATATATATATATATATATATATCAGACATCGTATACAATATAATCGGAACATGTCCAAGTCTTATAATTTTGGAGTTTATAATGCAAACAGAGTATCAAACTTGAAATTCTCGAAAGCTCTGATAAATGTGCAACTCAGAAAGATGAAAACTGAGAGACGTGAACCTGAAACATTGAAATGTGCATTACTGAAACAGTCAACTCAGAAAGATGGCAATCCAAAGTTGTGAAAACGAAAAGATGGGAAACATTTGATATGGGTTTTATATTTTTGAGTGTAAATCAGCAACTTCAGCATTCGCATGTTTGAGAGCAGCTTTAACGTTGAAATTTCTTACTCTCGTGATCATTATACATCTAGCACTCAACAATTCGCTACATTTCTCAAACTGTACGCAAAATGTGTTTTAAGCATGACATGGATGCGCGAGGCCAGATGTATGAGCAACAGTCGAACGATGATTGCTATATCGGTTTAGACGAAATCGATGGGAAAGACGAGCATATATTAAAGTCGTCTGATCTGATTCGTATGCAGCCGTGTCATTTCGATGTCTGTGGAAATTATGGATGTACTTGTGAAATTTGCATGGCAGAAGCTGAGCGAAAGGAAGAGAACTCAAAGAACTATCGTCTACTGACTCTTAAGTCTGAGAATGAAATGTTTAAAACGTCTATGATTAATTTTGCAGAAATTTCAAATCGAATACTGTAGAAATTCTGGCGTTGCCTTGCACGCACGTCGTAAGCTGTTCAAGTTGCGCTGACATTTTGTATAACTGTCCATTGTGTGGCGAAAGGGTTCTCGGAATCGTCAGAATATACAGGGTGGCTCAAAATAAAATGTCCCACCGGATAAAATGCAATTTCTCCGCAACCAATTGAGACTTTTATACTAAACTTTCACCCTTCACAGACGAATGATTTTTCAACAATCCATGAAAATTTTACTAAATAATTTCCATAACTTCAAAAGTTACAGCTGTTTAAATATTCAATTTTATTTTTTCACATTTCCGAAGAAAAATTGACAGTTATTTACAATTTTCAATGTCAAATAAAACCGTCTTTCATTACGAAATCAGAATCTGTTGAGCAGTTTATCTCAAGGCATGTTCGAAGTGTCCACCCCTAGCTCTCACACAAGCTCGAAGTCTTTTTGTGAAGCTCAGTATGGCCTTGTTGATTGAGTCCTGCGGCAGCTGATTCCATATTAGCTGCAAGACTTTTCAGCTCGTCAATGTTCTTCGGCTTCGGATGAAATGTCTTGTAACGTTCAAGCATAGCTCCCAGACGTGATAATCAAGAGGGCTAAAGTCTGGAGAGTTTGGTGGCCATTCATCTTTGCCAATGAATTCACTGCAGTTGGTGGCAATGAAGCCTTGAGCCAACCTTGCCGTGTGAGCAGGCGCACCGTCAGTAAAAGATTAACAAATTGAGCGCTTAATATTATTTTAAAATATCTGCAATTATTAACTGTTTGCTTCATAAATTCTTTCTTTACAACTTCTAATGAAGTCATTTTGACGTCATGATTATTTGGGTGTTACAAAACAATTTCTCTGTGAAAAAATCTTAAAGAAATAACCATTATTGGACCGTTCATCTGCGGAAATGTGAAAAAATTGAATTTAACATTAAAATAGCTGTAACTTTTGAAGTTATGGAAATTATTTAGTAAAATTTTCATGGATTGTTTGAAAATCATTCCTCTGTGAAGGGTGAAATTTTGGTATAAAAATCTCAATTGGTTGCGGAGATATTGCATTTATCCGGTGGGACATTTTATTTTGAGCCACCCTGTATATGGTTTAATATTCTACCTTTGGCTTGTTCTGAACAACCCAAGACGATCACAACTTCAATAAAATTTTAATCAGACCTACTCGTTTCTTCGTTTATGCACATTAACACTAGGCTAAACTCTTCGTCTTAGACATTCTATCATTGCGTCTGCATATGCACAAGCCGCAGCTGCAGTTTCAGCTGAAGCTGCTATACTTAAACAGATTCGCAGAAAGTTCTGAAAATTTCTCAGCACACACCTTTGTGGTGCACATCCTTCACCTAAGCGCTTTCGATTAATGGCGGCTACAAGTTCGCACACATCCAAAACAGATACCGGATTTGATTTGAATGGTGAATGAGCCAACGCTCCTTGTGCATCACAGCTGCTGCTGCTACAACTGCTAGTCAATAATGCTCATGCTGCTGCTTCTACAGCTGCTGCTTCTACAACTGCTGCGTCTACAGCCGCGGCTAGTGCACTCGCTTCAAAATGAAGAGTCTATGAAGATTTGTGTAAGCAGATGGTCGCAAAATCGAAATAAATTCCGCTCATTCAACTCTGTTGCAGAGAGAAATGTAAGTCATTGAACCATTTCGACCAGTCTTTAGCAATTTGTTAAGCTCGTTTAAAATGCTATATCATTGGATGTCAATGCCTGGCATGCCAACTCCTCTTGAATCTGCTAGCTGTCACGGCTAAGCTTTCGAGAATTTCAAGTTTGATACTCTGTTTGCATTATAAACTCCAAAATTATAAGACTTGGACATGTTCCGATTATATTGTATACGATGTCTATATATATATATATATATATATATATATATATATATATATATATATATATATATATATATATATATATATAAGCTCTTTAAAAAATTCAATTGGCATGCTCATCTCTTACAAGTGCAATGGTGTTGTATCGAACAGATGAATAAATGTTTGCCAAAGTGATGCTATAGGGACATGAGAGCCCATGGATACACGTAATATCAGGGGAGGCCCCTCGCCGCCGCCGCCGCCGCCGTAACAGAGTCACAGAGAAGCTGTGACTCTTCAGTGCACAAGCAGAGAACGACCGGCAAATAGATTAAAACCTTCATTTTTGACTCATTCGTTGCGATCGAGTCCGTCTGTCCTCGCACCGGACGGTGGCGCTCTCTACCTCGGCATTCCACAGACGTGTGGCAGTAGCGCTTATGCCGCTTCGGCCCAGTTCATCGCATCTTCACCCGGAGCAGGAGCATCGGGTCCTCCGCCGGCCCATCAGAGCCCTCGAGGGCACATGTCTTCCCTCGTGTCTCACCACCCACAGGCGGCCCATCTCCACCCGTTGCTTCACTCGCCCGGCATGCTTGCCGTCGGTTACTTGGCCACGGCCGCTTCCCTTCGGTCGCACCTCGACGCAAGGGACTTTGACTCGCCCTTCAATCTTGGACGCCCCGACTTTGGTCAACCGCGAGTCCGTAACCACTGAACCCGACGTCAGATTCCTGCATGACTCAAGTCGCGGTGTTGTTAGATAGCTGAGACGCTTTGTGTCAAAGTCGTAGTTGACTTTTAGATGCTGTATCATGTTGTCAAGCTTTCCGAAGACTTCATCTTTCCGTTTTAGAAGAACTCTGTTATTTATTTAAATCAGTGAAGATATGTGTAACAGTCTGTTGATGATTTATCAGGCACTATGACGATTTGAAAGCAAGGGACACGATTTGTCCTGTTGTGAGCAGAAGCCAGTGAACCATGAATTCGCACATTTCTAAGCTAACAGACAGAGACTAAGAGGGATAGATGTTCTATTGTAGATTGTATACTCGAAAAGACAATGGGGACACTGGTAGTACTGGTTTTGGTATAGAGGCCAGATATATTAAGTGATTGTGTGCCATTTGAAGTGTGATGTGCTGATCCCAGTTTCCCGTTCCACTGTGGCTTCTGTTCATCATGACAACAATCTGTCTGTGACTGAAACTGAATGCCAGAGGATCGTTTCCGCTGCCAGGAACTTAATTAGCACCTTTTATTCGAATGGGTCTTTATAAGGGTTGAATGTTTTATTAAGCATGAGTCTTCTTTTAAGGGTTGGTCTTCTATTAGGGGTTTTCTTTTATTCAGTGTAGGTCTTTTATTTACGGTAATTCTATCTTCTGCCAGTAGGTCCAATTGATGAAGTGGTCGAGAGAAAAGAAAAGGGTTAGTTGCCTGCGGATGAACAGATCGTCCCAGTTGATTCCATTTCAATTAATTGTGCGGAAGTGTTGGATTGTTTTCCTCACTGGATCTGCGAACAGTTCCATTGAGGTGTGTGGGTTGTCCAACTGGATGAGAATCTGTTTCTCAGAATATAGATCGATTGCTTTGTTACTTAGGTCAATCAGTGTAAACACAACTGTCTACAATTCTATATCTGTGTATGTACGGATGTGTTGATGACGATGATGATGATGATGATGATGATGATGATGATGATTATGAGAATTTTGTCGCTTTAGTTTGCGTCTTATTTCCAGTTCTTCTCTGTCGACAGATTCAGAAACAAAGGCGCTAATAAGGATTCATTTCATTTGGAGGGATTTTTGCTGTTCTCGTTGTGCACACGATGATAATTCGTCTTCTACTTCTTCCTGTTCTTTGTCATCTGGTTCACTGAACTGGAATTGCGTGTATAACAGGAGCAGCTCGCTCCACATCCATCAAAATGCTGGGTGTCACCATCGGTGAACGCCTCACGGTCTCAGAGCATGTTGACCTGACAGTCAGATCATGTGCATCATCTCTCTATGCCATTCGAGTGCTGCGCGAGCACGGACTACAAGGTCCGGCCTTACATCTAACTACTCGTGCCACAACTCTGGCGCGTTTACTGTATGCGTCCCCGGCCTGGTGGGGCCTGATGAGCTCGAGTGAAGTTGATCGCGTCGAGGGGCTCATGAGACGGGTCAAGAGGGCTGGCTTTCTACCTCAGGATGCCCCGACCGCGACCCAAATGGCTGAAGCCGCTGACGCAGCCCTCTTCTCTGCTATCATCCAAGATAACAACCATGTCCTCCGCAGGCTCTTTCCAACTCGGTCTGTTAGCAGCTATAACCTACGCCCTAGGCCTCACCCCTTCGAACTTACAACAAAGAACAATAAGATCTTCGTTCCACGCATGCTTTTCAAAAACGTCTATTAGATGAAAAACTGCCACTCTCAATAACTCATGTATTCTGTTGCGTTTTGTCGACAGTTTTGTGTTAAATAAACGAATATGATGATGATGATGATGATGATTGCGTTTGAACGGAGAAAACTAATCAATGATAATTAAATGTTCAGAGGAATCTTCGTAATCTGATGGTCTTCAGTTATTCACCTAGAAGGCTTGTCGAGACTCCGCCTCTAGCAATCCTCTTCCTCTGTCCATTCCCAAGATATAAGATGAGGAGAAAATGCAGGATAAAGGAGGAGGAAGTGCAAGAGAGGCAAGGGTGAGGAAGGGAAGAGCGAAGATGCAATTCAAGATTCAATACAAGGGTTCTACTTGGAGAAGTGACAAGCACCACTGCACCCAGTAGCAGCCTGCTACTGATGTGGTGGACTTCACTGTATGTCCTTGTGAATTTGAGGAAGGTGTGGTGTGCTGTCGTGTACACACGCCAGTGCGTATGACTCCGATTATTTTCCATAGGGGCCTACATTACTAGCATTTGTGTGCAGCATGATACAATAACTGTACGAGTTTCCAAACGTTGTCATTCAGCACATCAAACTACAAATTATGCTGCCACGAATATAGCATATCAGTGATGGCACTGCATCTCAGTATAAAAACTAAAATTTCACCAATATAACACAAAGAAGTTTTATGTAAAAAGTGGCATTACAACCAGGCATGGAAACAGTGTGTGATGCTGCATTGGTGAAATCCTCAATCGTCTTGCTACCAGAACTTGCTTACAGTACAACACTGCAGACCATAATATTATACTCACTCCAGAACAACTGTATCAATGTACTTGTGCAAAGATATCAGGAATCAAAAAAATTTATCGGTCAGTGAGATTGAGCAAATAGATACAAGATAGATTTTCTTGTGCCAAAACTACCATGCATACGACTGAGACTGCATTATGGAGATATCTCACGAAAATCATGATGCTTTGGTAAAGTTGTGCAGAAGTCAAGACGAGATGTGTGCTGGATTGCAGTTGACCATCTCCTTTTAGGCCTACTTGTTCCTTATTACTGGGTGTCAGTATAAACTGGGTGTGACAACTGACAGACAGATCGAACATGTCTATTTCTAGCAAGCACAATCGAAACAGGAAAGCTTTTACATGTTTAAAGCATATTTGACATCGATAACAAAAAATTCCGTGTCTATTTCTAGCAAATTTGACATGGATAAAAATGTCCTGCCTGAAAGGCATTATAACGACTGTAAAAAAGGAGGAAGGTGAGCGGAGGAGAAGGAAATGCAGGAGGAGGAAGGGAAAGTAGGGGAAGTAAGAGAAAAGGAAGCGTGAGCAAGGGAAGGAGGAGGAGGAATGGAAGGATGATGAGTAGGAGATGAGGAAGGGGAGGAGGAAGAGAATGAAGTGCAGGTCGTCGCTGGAAGAGATAACTATAGGGTCCGACCTGGCGCAATATGAATGTCCGATTCTCCTGATGCCATCCTGGCAATAGTGTAACAATAGCCGGTACTAGAATCAAGCCGCCAACCCCCTTCGACTGTTGTTACCATAGGCAATGCCATTCGACTGCCGCCAATTCTCCCTCTCACGGCCGCGTGAGGCCGTACGGCCGCTGGCAGAGCACCGATGCGGCGAGGCCCAAATCCTTATCCATTTCCTTTCAACCGTCGACAGCCGATCATGTGATTCCTTCTCTCAGCCATCCTCCGAACTCAATCTCAGCCTCAACCTCAGAATGCGAAATTCTATAGCGCCTTGAATTTTCGCATTCTGAGGTTGAGGCTGAGATTGAGTTCAGAGGATGGCTGAGAGAAAGAATCACCCTAGGGCCTAGGCCTATAGCGCATCCGCAAGATTATCTACTCAGGATATAAATTTTAAGGGTTAATTTTGCAAGGCTGTATCGATAGACCTACTCTTCGAATAGAGGCTGTTCACCTTGACTGTTGATTCCAGCCAAACACATCCGTCGGGTAGTGTACGGGGATTTCCGATAGTTTCGAGATGACGTGGCGGAGAGCGGGTGGGGCACGGCGTGGGTGTTCCAGTGTTGTTCCAGAGCCGCGAACGTGTGCACATGAGCCGTGACCATGTGAACGTGGTTAATGCACGTGGTTGTTCCAGAGTATCCAATTTATAACTACTAGTGTGGGTCACTCCTTCGACCCAGGGTCAATTGGTCAAAGTTCGAAGCAGACGGACGAGAACTCGAAGGTTCTGTCTTAGGCGGGAGAGGAGGAAGCAACTGAACTTACTGAAGCAGAGGGAACGGTGCATTTATAGTGGAACCAGTCGTAAGGAACAATTTGACATAGATGATTATTTTGAGAATTGCCACAGATCGAGGTAAGCCTGCCGTTAAGTATAAATATTATTGTTGTGGATCAGTTTACCACAGAAAACCTTAAACAGGACAAGGAAACATATGCTACTCGATCTAAAGAATAATATCACGATCTATTGAAACTAGGTTCTAACCCAAACGCAGCTGACATATACATGGTATAACCCTTTACATTACGCAGAAATGGATGATCAGTACAAACTTCTCTACCATTGCCGAACTAATGAAAACACAGAGGCCTTAAATCGTAAGCGTAAACTCGAGATTTCTAGAGCACCCACCAAAGCGAAGTCGCAGCTTAGTCACACTCTTTATCAAAACAAAATCGATAGTCAGAAGGTCAGAATCCGGACAGGCAGGCAGGCAGGCGGTCAGACGGCTAAGGTGGATGACGTTTAGAGTTGAAATGGTGAAAAAACAGTGTTTTCAGTTTTGAGTGGAAGACCTGTGTAGGGATAGCAAGGTGTGAGGTTTTGGTGAGTTCGTGGGATGGGTCGGATATTTGATATTTTAAAGGGACATATACGCCTAGAGAACTGAAACAGCTACGAGAATTGGTGACCATCAACGAAAACAGCGCAAGGAATTTGCCAATTGGAAAGCAGGCGCTTTGCGCGTCTAGATATTTTATGCAAGTACTCAAACCTAATCATGTGACAGAATTCAAGGAATTTGCCAATTGGAAAGCAGGCGCTTTGCGCGTCTAGATATTTTATGCAAGTACTCAAACCTAATCATGTGACAGAATTATCGTAATAATTAAGCGTGGGTCTTTTTAAGTGTGTGTCTTTTGTCACATGGGTTTTTCTATGAAGCGTGGGATTTTTTGAAGCGTGCATGGTTCTTTTGTTAGGTCTAAGCACATATTAGGCCTATAGTAGATTGGTTTTTTAAATTAAGAGTGGGTTTATCATTACGCGTGGGTTTTTTATTCAGTGTGGGTTTTTTATTCAGTGTGTCTTTTACCAAGTCTGGTCGTCTGCCCGAAGGTCCAATTGAAGAAGTGGTCCATAGAGAAGAAAAGGGATTTAGTTGCCTGCCGATGAACAGATCGTCCAGTTGATCCCATTTCAAGTTATTGCGAGGGATTGTTGGAGTTTATTTTCCTCGGTTGTAGGCTAGATGAGATGCTGACAGTTCTCGATTGAGATGTGCTTTGTTACATAGGTAAGTCAGAAACTAAAGTCTATGCTTTTCAAGAACTCTTATCCTGACTCATCTGATCCTGTACCGTCCAATCCTCGACCTAAAATACACCCGCCTTAACATCTGCTGTGCCCTCTCCGATCCCCTGGAAACCGGACTCGGACCTCCCTCGGACTACTCTTTTGGACAACCCCTCTGATTAGACGCAGCGCTCGTGAATAAGCTGGTGCTTGGCTTTCGAGTGGCGCTTTAGAAGTTTGGAGATTACGATTACGATTACGATTACGATTAAAACACAACTATGATCTATCCATTATTTTATATCTGTGTATGTATACAGGGATGTTAGTGATGATGACGATGATGATGATGATGATGATGATGATGATGATGATGATGATGATGATGATGATGGTGATGATGATGATGATGATGATGATGATGATGATGATGATGATGATGATGATGATGATGATGACAACGACGACGTCGATGACGACGACGACGACGACGACGATGATGATGATGTTATGAAAATCTTAATCTGTTTATTTGTTGAGCTGGCGTCATATTCCACCTAGCATTCGTACTCCTCTATCCAGTCCAAAGATAGAGGACGAGGAAGGGAAGTGGAGGAGGGAAGAGGGTAGGAGGAGGAAGTTTTTATGGAGGAGAAAGCGAGGGAGGAAATACATGTGGGTGTGGAGGAGGAGGAAAGTAAGAGATGGAGGAAGAATGAAAGTGCAGGAGATAAGGAAGAGAATGAGAGGAAGGCAAAAGGAAGAGGATTAAGTGGCGCTAAATAATTTCATACGTTGTTATTATAGCATTAATTGTGATAATTATAGGTAGCGCTGGAACTATCGTTTTTATTTTTACCAAGCGCCTGTGGATAAGCTGGTTCCCGCGACTTCGTTTTTTGGGCGCTGTAGAAATCTCCAGATTACCATTTCCGATGTGCAATTACTTGCAAACGTTTCCCAGTCTTGTAGGCTCCCCCATAATAATGGTCTCTAGGCCTATAGATTCTTTGTTCCAATGATAGGTCCATTTATTATCCTATCAATTAACTATGTTAATTCTGTTGAAGACTCCTCTTCTAGTGAGAAATGTTAACCATCTGAAATATAACACTTAACATCATGAGACTAGCACAGACATTATCTTCCTTTATTTTTCTCCTGTTACGCGCCTTCGTGCAAGATTCCAATTTTGTTTAGGCGCGTTATAAATGACAGTTTAATAATAATAATAATAATGTTAATGTAGCTATTCGGGTTAGCAATCCTCAATAGAGTCAATTATGTGAATATGGTTGTTCTTTTTGGACGCTGGAAAAATCTCAAAATTATGATGACGATGGGAATTCTCCATTGGAAATTTTCCAGCTGCGTCGGAGGTGTTGGAACAATAAATCATCACAGCAGCCTATAGCTATTCGTATTCGCATTAGTTTATTTGGTAACCCAAAATTAAAGTAACAATTATAATTACGTTAAGGTGGCTCAACTTAATTAATTGTTCGAAAACGGAGATATGAAAGATAAAGTAAAAATCGCCGATTTCTTTTACATATGTAATTAATCTTATGCTTATATCTTCTATTGTCTTACCCTGATTTTGTGCCCTCCCCAGAGGGGTTGGAAACTATGTAATTTTATGGTTACGCCAGTAGTCCTATACACTGGCGTGTATGTATGCATGCATGTATGCATATATCTATCTGTCTCTCTATCTATCTACCTATCCATTTTTAAGAAGTCTTACGTGACCCTATATTCTGGCAAGATCAACACCTTTTCGAATAGAACTTAAGTTAACCGATATAGAGAAAAATATATCTGCAAAGCCAGCTGGTCTGTTGAAGACTTTGCGATTAAGGCTTTCATCCAACTGAGGACGGAGAGGGTTAATTTCTCTTTGTCAAAATATCAACAGACGTTCTTACTTGTGTTCACGTTCAAGGATTGGTGGTCACAAGTTCAACTGCCAGATGGCATAAGCCGTTCTGTTAAAGCAGATGGTTATAGGCCTACCACATTGGTTATACATTGGTCTTTGATCTGCCTCGTTTTGAGTCCTGCGAGTCACGTGGTGCTCAATCTCTCTTGTAATGTAATGTAATGTAATGTAATGTAAATCTTCGAAAATTTCTCAGCGCCCACAAAAGCCACGTCAGGGAGACCAGCTTATGCACCGGCGCTATATCAAATCAAGTCCGCAATAGCCAAACTCCTCTGTTCGTTTCGGTGCCAGGTCAAAATCCGGGAGGTCAAGCCCAGGAGACAGCATGGTGCTACGGTGGAAATCGGCAGATGAAGGTGGTCTTGTGGTGGCGCAGGAGTAGAATCAGGATAGGATATCTTGAAGACTTCGGTTTTCAGTCGTGAGTGGAAAGCAGAAGAGGAGAGTGCAAGCGGAGGAGAGGATGAGTTAAGAGGCGAGATAGGAGGATGAGCAAACTGGCGGAGGTCTTTTGGGAGTCTGTTCCAAAGAGCTGGTGCAGCGTAGACTAAGGAGCGGTTGCAGAATTTCAGAGAGGATGCGACTGGAGGCCGGAATAGAGAAAGGTATGATGATGAGCGAGTAGACCCAGGCGGTTGGATGGTGAATAGCTGGCGAATGTAAGAGGGTTTAGAGTCGGACTTTAGACGTTTGAAGGGCATTGTAGGTAAGGGATACTATTTTGTAATGGATGCGCTGAGGGACTTTAAGCCAATGAAGTGATTTCAGAACAGGGGTTATGTGGTGGTGTTTGGGAGTTTTGGTGACTGCGCGGGCGAGAGCGTTCTGGACTGTTTGCAGGCGTTTGATTTGAGAAGAGTCGATGTTATAAAAGATGGAATTACAGTAGTCGAGTTTGGAATGAACAATTGAGGTGGCTATTGTGCATGCAGTCTTGTAATCAAGTATTGGGCGCAATCGACGAAGGTCACTAATGTGCATATAGCAGGTGCGAGATAGCTGGCTGATGTTGTCGGAAAAGGTGAGGTTTTTATCAACATGATGATTCCACGATTGCGGACAGGAGAAGAGTAAGGTGCGGGAGACGCGGGATCGGTTGGACAAAGGTCGGGAGGATAGGCTAGTTTGTTTAATTGCTCGCGGAGGCCAATAATGAGGAATTCTGTTTTTGAAGGGTTAAGGCATAGCAGATTAGCGGTCATCCTGGCTGATCTCTGAGATAAGAGGAAGAATAGAACAGCAGATAGCCAGGATGCAGCGCGAGGCCTTATTGGCCCTGACGCTCCAACCGCTGCGGAGCTGCCAGCTCCGAGCTGGCGGATTCAGCTGATGGCCGATTATTCGCGGCTATTGGGGGGGGGGGCCCGATAGCGCATTGGATAACATCTGGCACACAGACCGAGAGGTACCGAGTTCGAGCCCCGTTGGGCGGATATGCTTTGTAGGCTACTATTAGCGCCGTTGTATTGCAGGCTGTCTGTTCTGTTAGTAGCTAAGATTTAAATTTCATAACATGTAAATGTACAGCGCAGTGCGTTTGTCAGGCGCTTATTAAAGAAAAGATATTATTATTATTATTATTATTATTATTATTATTATTATTATTATTATTATTATTATTATTATTATTATTATTAATAATAATAATAATAATAATAATAATTATTATTATTATTATTTTTTTCGCCCGAGGTAGAAATGATCCCTCAGGCTCTAAGACACTATAATAGAAATGTGTTATTATTATTATTATTATATTATTATTATTATTATTATTATTATTATATTATTATTATATTATTATTATTATTATTATTATTCATTCATTTCAGAGATTTATATAGCGCCCCTTCAAGATTATCTACTCAGAAGCGCTCCCGACTCAACCCCGGCTAAAGAGAACAGTCTTCAGGTTAGAGAAGAATGTGAATGCAACTTCCGCAAGGGCTCTATGCATTAGGCGTAGATCCACAGGGAGCTCATTCCAGATTGCAGGGCCAGCAACAGAAAAGGCACGGCGCTGCATAATAGTTGTCCGTGACCGGGGAACAAGAAGCTCAGCCTGCTTAGAGGAGCGGAGAGAACCACGGCGCTGGACGCTCAGGGTGGAGCAGCAGAGCTCCTGTAAGTAAACAGGGGCCACACCCGCGAGGCAGCGCCAAACCAAGGCAGAGATCCGGTAAGCGATCCGCTGCGGGAAAGGGAGCCAATGCAAGACATCCCGCATGTAATCACTGACATGGTCGAATCTTGCGATGCGGCCAATAAGGCGTGCCGCCGCTCGCATGACCCGAACCAAGCACCCAACCCAAGCCGCCGGAAGACCCACATATTATTATTATTATTATTATTATTATTATTATTATTATTATTATTATTATTATTATTTGTAGGCTGCTATTAGCGCCGTGTATTTCAGGCTGTCTGTTCTGTTAGTAGTTAAGATTTAAATTGCATAACATGTAGGCCCTAAATGTACAGCGCAGCGCGTTTGACAGGCGCTTCAATAAAGAAAAGATTATTATTATTATTATTATTATTATTATTATGACAAATTTATTTCTTCATAAAACCAAAAAACTTATTACAGACTGATTAAAAATGGCTGTTTCAATAATTTTATATGCCGTCATTCAGTCCTGGGCTACTGTTGTTGCAGTCCGCGGTGGCTAAAACAGACAGTGAGTTTCCAATCTGTAGGGCGACCGATAGGCGTTGCAGCAGATGACTGGTCTCACGCTGGTCGCCGGTCGCTGCAAAGATCCTGCCTCCTAGTTCCTGAACAAACGACAGTGACTCTGCATGCCAACTTCCTGAAGTTTCGACTGCAACAGGTACGAAATGATGGGACTGTGAGATAGCGGCATATTTGGATTCCTTATTGCGGGCTGCTTTTTCCGCTGCCGCTCCTGCGTTTAGCGATGTTAAATGCTCGTAAGATGCAGCAAAAGTGTCTGGCACCGTAACATCCCATGCCAAGCAACGCCCTCTGTGCCAAGGTATGATGGTTACTCCGTCAGGCCTTTTGCCGTCAGATCTGGAGAGGCCATTGGGCTCTTTGATGGCCGGTATTTTGGCTCTGGTGAAGGCCCGCCAAATCACGTCGTTGATCATTCCATGCCGTTGATGTCTTCCCGCACCTTTGATGCAAGAGAATCCATGATGGCCGTTGGATTCTACTACGGCACCACATTTGCAAGTGTGTTTTTCGCACAATGCAGTGCCCAGCCGGATACCAGATGCGATCCTTAGCACCTCTCCTGACATCCGCAATCCTGCTGTTGATATGGGAAGAGCATGAAGCCAGTCTCCAGAGTGTGGCGATTGCACTGCCAACAACCTGGCTTTAACGGTTGGATCACTAGCTCTGTCTGATAGGCCTTGAAGTGCATGTGAGATCAGTTTGCTGTCCCATTCTCTTTGTATATGAGCCTTCTGCTCGACGGGAGGAGGTGCGTTCGATCTTGATGACCACGACCCAGAAGCCTTCTCTACCAATGGATCTGTGGGCATTACAGCGACTTCGTGTAGCAGTCGGTCTTGAAGGATTCGCGTGCCAGCGGCTGATGCCAAAAAAGCGGAAGTTGCCAGCATAACGGCACTACGAATGCCCAGACCACCGTTTCTCACAGGTAAAGATGCCTGGATCCATTGGTCGTCGCTCATGTGAATATTGAGAAGGCTACACAGACCAGTTCTCAAGACTTCGTCGAAATCGTGTAGAAGTCCTTCGTTTAAGAAGCAGGCTGACGTTCTTAACGTGTATAGCAGCTTCGGTATACTTAAGCTGCTCCTCAGCAGGGTGAACGAGTCGTGTGGGTGAAGCATCTCAAGCCTTGTTATGACTACCTCCAGAGCTTTGATTTTTTTCTGGATGGATGTATCGACAGCCTTGCCTGGCAGTAGCGGTGCTCCCAGCAATGTCAGATCTTCAACAGCGACATTTTCAAACTCGGCGAAGGTCTTAATCTTTTTTGCTTTGTCGAAACTTCTATTATTATTATTATTATTATTATTATTATTATTATTATTATTATTATTATTATTATTATTATTATTATTATTTCTATTAATATTATTATTTTTATTATTATTATTATATTATTATTAACGCAAATGAAAGCCATGTTCTGCGTGGACTCTTTCCTCCAAGCCGCCCCACCTCCGCTATGAGCTAAGACCGAGGCCACACGGTTTCCTCCTCCCAACCAAGGACGATCGCAATTTCATATCACGTGTATTATTTAAAAACATCTACTAAATACATTATCTCCGGTCTATACCATATTGGTTAACTCGTTCGTTGCCCTAACTAACATTGCCACTAGCCTAATTCTTCTTTAGTTAGAGCAGAGATGATATTTGCTATCTCAACCCATTTAATAACTAACTGTCAGAGCTTAGACAATTTCTCCTATCTGTTACCTGTAACAAGTTGCGACCTGTCAGCTTGGTACTGTGAATAAACGAAATTGATTGATTGATTGTGTTGCGTAGATGATTTAGTGCGTCTGGAAGGGAGTGAGGGGAGAAAAAAATGAAGAGTTGTGTGTCGTCGGCATAGAGGTGATGATCAGTAGAGGACGAGGAAATGAGTTTGCTGAGTGGGGAGGTGTAACGAATGAACAGCAGAGGACCGAGAACAGAACCTTGAGGAACAACGAAGGTGAGGGTGTGCGGATTAGATGAGTGACCAGAGGCATTGACAGAGAAAGAGCGTGATAAAAGATATGATTTTATCCACAATAGTGCCAGAGATTCCGAATGCAGAGGAAAGACGTTTGATGAGGATAGAATGGTCTATTGTGTCGAAGGCGGCAGAGATGTCTAAGAGGCACAAACAAGAGACTTGTTGACGGCCTATCGCCATGACAAGTTTGTTGTATAGCGAGGCAGACAGTTTCGGTAGAGTGATGTTTGGTGTAGGCAGATTGATTTGGGTTTAGAAGATTGTTTGAGGTGAGGTATTTGTTGAGACGAGAGAGGACAACCCGTTCCGAGAGTTTGGATAAGAAAGAGAGATTTGAAATTGGACGGTAGTTGGAGAGGAGTTCTTTGTCAAGGGATGGTTTTTTGAGAAGTGGTTTGACAATAGAGTCTTTGAAAAGTAAAGGAAAAGTACCAGTAGATAGAGACATTTGCCAGGATTTCATTTTTTGTCCGTAGAAAGTCGAATCATACAAGGAAGCTCGACTTTGATAAAGATAGCGTAGCCTACATGTAGGTCTAATTTGCAAGATGATACTTTGTTATCAACGGAAAACTACTTATCAAATTGAAGGTTTGCATGAAGGCTCTTAATGCCAGAAATGGAAGTAAAACAAGATAGAAGACGTTATACCAGTGGCGGCGCCAGCTATACAATTTCAGCAGGTCGCGTCAGGGTCATGGGAGTTATTCAGCAGGTCGAAGAAATTAATGTTTGAGTTTGACGCATCAAGCAGCATAACTTAGGCACACACACACACACACACACACACACACACACACACACACACACACACACACACACACACACACACACACACACACACACACACACACACACACACACACACACACACACACACACACACACACACACACACACACACACACACACACACACACACACACACACACACACACACACACACACACACACACACACACACACACACACACATACACACACACACACACACACACACACACACACACACACACACACACACACACATATATATATATATATATATAATATACATGCATACATAGTGTAAATAACGAAAAAATTATTACTGGACGCTTATAGCCCAAATTATTGTTGTGGCATATTCAACTAAATTTAAAAGTATTCTGCATTAAAACGTTAAACTTAAGCTACTTTACTAGCTTTGGAAGTACTGATGAGCTACTCAGAACATAATGAACATGTATGCTAATAAGACGCAAGAGTCGCATGACCCACGTTTCAACTATAATTTTACAGAAACGTTGTTTAACTCCTGCAATTCGCTAGCTTTATTATCGTTCAGAACTACACCAACGTCAGCATTAGGCTAACAGTCATATCATTCTGCTTAACGCGTTTTCCGCCAGATTTATTTCCGAAGAAATCTTCAATGTTGCAGCGCCTCATTGTTGTTTATTAATTTCTTTGCTAATGTATAATTATAACGTTGATACAATTCGTAAACAACTGAAAAGGCATCGACGCGAAAAGGTTAGTTTCGCGAAATAATCGACGACGCCCTATAATTGTAGGCCTATTTATTTCCACTAATTTTTGACGTAACGGCATTTCAATTTTAGAGTTTACAACATTGACTTCTGTTGACATAAACGTTAAAATGTCGTTTAGATCTAATAATAATATTGCAATAGTGATCCTATGGGACAGATGTTGATGTTTGAAATGAAAAGAAGATATTAAAAATTCCAAAGAATTTTAAGCAGGTCATTAAGCAGGTCGGGAGCAAAATAGGCAGGTCAAATGACCTGCTGCGACCTGTTGTAGCGCCGCCACTGCGTTATACGAATGCAAATCTCCTTCTGGGTCTAGAGACTCATGTTTTCCTTTTTGGAGTTTTCTCGACATTAGGCCTACACTTTATCCATCTTACTTCGTGCCTCGATTCAGGCAGCAACCTAGCTATAATTATTGTATCGTCGATGGGAATTCCCGGGAAATTTCCAGCTGTTTTCGGATAGGCGTTGAAACCACCTAACTATTCCTTCGTCATCGGAAGGCATAATAATACAAGGCTAAACAATAATTCGGCGGTTTTTAACTACATAGGCCTATGTAAGTAATTGTACGCACGTATGTCTGGTATTAGGCCTATAATTAAGTTGTTGGTTGTCTTCGGTGCATACGGTGTAACACGAAAATTTCGAGTTCGCTACTCTTTTCCGATAAAAAAGTTATGTCCCTGAAGAGTTTGAGTAATCGTAATCGTAAACTCGAGATTTCTACAGCGCCCACAAAAGCGAAGTCGCGGGAACCAGCTTATTCACAGGCGCTTTATCAAAACAGAATCGGTTAACAGCAGAGGGTCTAGAGCCGGAGGGTCTAGATCCGGAGAGTTAGGCAGGCAGACAGTCAGACGGCTGAGGTGGATGATGCTTAGAATTGAAATGGTGAGGGAGGTAGGCCTAAGGCGAAGAGGCATGATCGGGATAGGATTTGAGAAAAATCGTTGACGAGGTTTCCATAGGTCATTAGGCCTAATAGTGGCGCTATATAATTTCAGACAATAGTACTTGTAGTAGGCCTATTATTAGGCAAGCTGACACTATCGATTTTGTTTTGTCTAAGCGCCTGTGAGTAAGTTGGTTCCCGCTACTACGCGTATTTGGCTGCAGTAGAAATATCCAGATTACGATTCGTCGTCATCATGATCATCATGATCATCATGATCATCATCATCATCATATCAACAACATCATCATCATCATCATCATCATCATCATCATCATCATCATCATCATCATCAACAACAACATCATCATCATCATCATCATCATCATCATCATCAGTTCTGATGCTTGACCATTCTCTGGCGGCGATGGGTTCAACTGAAGCACCTTAATTTTGTAATTCGATTTTCAAAATTGCCTAGTATGCGTCCGTGGAGAGACATCTCTCTTTCGTCGCTGTTTCTGGTGTGTTTTGGCCGATTTTCGGACGCTTACCACCGAAGCGGCAAACTCGTCACTGACCTACAGAATGGTTTCGGGCACCGAGAAGTTTCAGGTTGTTACCTGTTCAACAAAGCCTTCGGTTATGGCGCCCACCTTTCTACATCAGTGACCATTTGCTGACTACTACGAATGTCGTCCTTTGCAGATCCAGTGCCAGAGGGATGCCCGGACCGGCCGGACGCAGCGTCTAAGCTTCTACCGTCTGAAAGGAACAGCTCTGGACGAGAAGCCGTTGACTTGCTCTTCGTGTTTGCGGGACCTTTCCAGTGGTGACTCTTCTAGTCATCTATTCTTCGAGCTGTATTCGTTTTTGACTGACAGTATGGTCATATTGACTCTAACATCATTTAGATTAGCGCAGGGAGCACCTCTGAGTAAAAATTTATTATTATTATTAAAGACTCTGTATAAATGTTTGGAAAAATAGATAACAAAATCTACTTTCCTCAGTCACTCGTCAAGTCCAGTGTCTCCTCAGCGCTATCTGCGGAAATTGGAACCGGTGCCTCGTTCTACGAGAGATTTTCCTGCCTCTTAACATAGGTTAATAGTAAACGAAAGAATGCGGAAGAATGCGGTCTTGACCTCACGATTATACACAACCACAACAGAATGGACAACAGAATTTATATCCGTCGTATAGGCTACCGGATATTGGTGCGAATAATTTGAGAGTCTTTTACGAAATGTTCCAGTTAACATTAGCTCCATCTCTTGAATCTTCAAGTTAACATTAGTTCTATGTTTGGAACTCCATCTTTATTATTCTGTTGAATTCGTTGTAACCAGTTTGCGGTGTGTCAGCTGCCTTGAGTGCCAATAATAAACGAATATATAATAATAATAATAATAATAATAATAATAATAATAATAATAATAATAATAATAATAATAATAATAATAATAATAATAATAATAATAATAAAAATAATAAAAATATTGTTTGTCCAGGTAAATGTTAGGTCCTCGTTTATGGTGTCTCTCCATCGTAGTCTTGGTCTAGGCCTACCTTTGTGTCTTCTTCCTTCGAATCTTGCACATAGTGCATTGTGTTGGATTCTCTCAGCGGGCATTCTCTCTACGTGTCCAAACCATCTGAGTCTTTGTTGAACGATTTTGTCTGGCAGAGGTCTTTGGATACATAGGCGTATACCTAACATGGAGGCACGAGGAGGCCGTTGCCTCCTCTTGCTTTCTTTATATACTGGAACTTCTATTGACCAATGACCCAAATAACCAGAATTGTGCCAATGGTAATTGAAGTTGCCTCCTCTTGAATTTAAGTATGGCTACACTCCTGTTTGGATATATGATTATTGATCATCTTATATCGTCATTTCATATTTTCTGTAGTCTTGAAATCCCTGCAATCTTCCGCAGCCAACTCATTTCTGCTGTGATAATTCTTTTCTCATCTTGTTTTCCAACATTCAATCCGTATAGTAGAATGGGTTGGATCATCGTCTTGTATAATTGTATCTTGGTTTCTTTGTTAATTCTCTGCTTCTTCATATCCTGTTCATTATTCCAAATCCTTGTGAAATGCGTCTAATCCTCCTTGTATGTCTTTTTCGTTGCTGCCATCTGCTTTAATTAGCCCTCCTAGATAGACGAATTATTCTACTTGCTCAATAACGTCTCCTTGCATGTTGACCGTTATTGATGTCTCTGGTCTTTTCAATCACCATTGTTTTGGTTTTCTCTGCGTTGATCAATAGGCCGAATCTTCTTCAGGTTTCGTCAAATTTGTGGTCAGCTTCTAGTGCGGAGGAAATGTCGCAAGCAAATTGGAGATTATTGACCAGCCCTACATTTAATTTGGATTATGGCCTCGGTGTCGTTAAAGCTGCAGTTATATTAGTAGGTTCTAGTGCTTCTAGTACTAGGTTAGATAATTATGGTGATAGGATACATCTTTGTCGCGCTGCATTTTTTGTGTGAAAGTATTCTGTGATCTTTTTTATCTACTTTTATGGCATTTGATGATTTTCGATATATCCCTTGTACAAGTTTGATCATTTGCTCTAGTAATTATTTTAAAATAAACTGTTCAAACAAAAAATCGACCGAATTTGTAACCAAGCCCTAAAAAGTAATTGTAGTTCAACTAAGAGTGTAATGAGTTTGCGTACTGTATGTTGATGAATTAATGTCTTACGTAGTAGTCACGTAGAGCTACAAGTACAATCTCAAATCAGTCCATGGTGATATAAGAACTTGAGAACTGAAAATGAGATTTTTTATTTCCTGAAGCCTACTGGTTAGTTACCGTTAGTACAAACTGTCGATTAGATAATCTGTTTTTTGCGTATGGTTTTATACTTTTATTAATGCAATCAGCAATACAAATAGCTTTGTAAACTAAAAATTATTTTTTACATTTTAATTGGTGATAACTTTTTTTGCGAGGAATGTAATGTCGCCCATAGAACGAGTATGCGCATATTACGAATATTAAGATTTTTAGAAATTTACGAATATTGACGAATATTAAAATGGCCAACGAATATTAAATTTTTTTAAATTTCCTTTTAATTCTTAATTCTTCAAGATCCGGGATTAATTGTACAAAATTCAGTGCTAAAAGTAGGCGTTAGAACAGTTACATGTTACAGTTACTCATCCTATATTATCAGTAACTTCACATAGTTTATTGTTCAAGCCTCAATAGGCCGATCATGCATTGTGTTTTGCCGGAATTTGCCGCCTCTTGAAAAATGCCGCCTTAGACAGCTGCTGCCTATATCTCCTATAACTAACCTAAGGCTGGCCATGGAGTACGGGCTGGCACTGAGCGGCATAGCTATTTCGTATTTGGACCCGGACGAGTGACATCAATATGAAAACAACATACAGCGACTTTATAACGAAGCGCCTCATTGGAACTCATTGAAACGTGAATCTTATTCATAATACTGGCATTGCCCATAGGCCTACTGAGTGCGGGGTTTTCGGAGTTAGGAGATCTAGACTGCAGACACACACACACGCACACGCATACGCACACGCACAAGCACACACACACGCACACGCACACACGGAGACAAAAAGAGACAGAAACAGACGGACTGAGAGGGAGATACATCATAGAGAGACGGACAAAGCCAGACTGAGAGTGAGAGAGAGTGAGAGGGAGACAGCAAGCGAGCGAGATCGAGCGAGAAACTCAATCTGCCTGTAACATTATACACAAAGTTTATCATTTAGTTGGCTCTCACAATGTGCATGAATCACCATTCAAATTCAGCGCGCAAATTATACTTTTTATTGTACCAACAACGTTGTGTGAGCGACGTCCCGCCTCGGCACCACAAAACTTAAGTGAGTTTTTTGCCTTTGGCTCTATAGGTTGCCGGGGACCCTGGTCACACATGTTCTTAATTAGTAATCTTAAATTAGTTAGCAAAAACAGTGACGTCGTCAGCGAATATTTACGAATATTTACGAATATTAAAAATGCCCTAATATTCACGAATATTTACGAATATTAAAGCCTGAAGTCACGAATTCTCGTTCTGTGATGTCGCCCTGCGGGCCTGCGGGGATGGGGACAAACCATGCGGGGATGGGGCCAAACCATGCGGGGATGGGGTGAGGATGGGGAAGACTTATTTGTTGCGGGGCCGGGATGGGACGAGATTGTCTCCCGCGTCACTCTCTAGCGTCGGTGTCAAAGGGGTTAGATTGATGGATCCAGAGTTTAACGTCATCTTATGGCAACAAAGGCCGTTGACGTCAGCAGAAATTATTTTGAACAGTTCTCACCGTTCGTATGGGGTCTGTTGAACTCTGTTCCCTACAAAATGTTGTATTTGGGGTAGAGATGCTGCAGTCGGTAGATGGACGTAATCCCCCTGGGCATAATCCCCAGACATAATCCCCAGGCTAAGACATATTCCCCCGGCTATTGGATGTATTCAATCGAACCTCCAATAAATGTCCAACAATGTCCAATAAAACGTTGAAATGTTAAATATTTTCTGCGATCAATAAATGATTGACTGAATAGCATGTCAAAGAATATTTTTTGATTCTTCTGGAAAAGTTTTTTATACCAGTAGGGCACAAATTTGTTCAAAATTGTTATAAGCAATGGCAAAGTAACAATTAGCCTAAGAGGGTGACAGTCAGTGGCGTAACGAATAGGGGTAGGGGGCAACCGCCCCGGGACCAGCACAATGTGGCGCAAAATTAGCTTCCACTGGCAAGAACTATACGCGACAGACATTCTATTACTAAAGTCGATAATTCAATATATTAATTCAATATATTACAGTTAAAAATAAGCGCAACTTGGGTTTCAATTAAAAATGTGGCAAGAATAGTGACTATATACCTAGAATCAGCTGTAGCCTATTGACGTGTCGGTTCAGAAAAAGAAAGAAAATGTTCTCGCACGCTTCGTCAATGAACTACTTGCTTGATTGCATCACTGGCGCATTGTCAAAATCATTTTCTTCTCTGTGTAACGCACAAGTAAATAATTTCATCGGTGGAAATACATGTCACTTTTCTAGTAAAATTCAACTTTTAGTAAGCTGAAGTTGATTCTGACGTATTCACGAAGTACAGTGAACTAAAACTGAATGAGTAATTTGGCGATTCTGAGCATTGAAAAAGAGGTTTTCGATCAAATTGATTTCGACAAAAATAATAGATGTGTTAGCATTTGCAAAAGCTAGAAAAATGGCTTGTAGCCAGTAGTCTATAGCTTTAAACCTTCAAAGTTTCTGAGCCTTCTTAATCTTAGGCTCTTAGAAGTCAGTTATGGCAATATGTTACTGTTAGAGTTACAACAAGCAAAATTGTTAGACAAGTTAAAGCAACTACTCACTGCTAAACGCTTTGTTCCTTAAATTTGTCTTTTCGTTATTATATAAAAATCTTTTGCATATTATGTTTAATTACTTATTACGGAGCAAAAAACCACTGAATAAAATCTGGAACCCATATCATATTTGTAATTGTATTAAATAAGTACACAATATTACACAGTACTATCATGATGTGAGCGATTAAAAGTCAACTAGAAAATTTAAAGGGGGCACAGTCATTAAATCTTGCCCCGGGTTCAGAAACTCTCGTACGCCACTGGTGACAGTAGTGCCCATTTTGGACACAATGGTTTAAATGTGTCCAAGTCTATGTAGCGTATCCTCTATGAATTTTGTTCCACCTCGTCGATCGTTCCATCTCGCTGGCCATTCATTCATTGTAAATTTTATTAAGTGAACGACATCAACAAGACTTGAGTTAAGACCTAGACGACACTAACAAGTCTTAACTTTGGACCTAAGCAATGTAGCGAAAACCCCCTTTCCTGCGTCTCTCCGGGAAGCAAGGAGCAGAGTGTTTGGCTTGCACGGAGCAGCAGTCCGCGTGTCGCTCACCGGAGCGTAAATTCGGCCTTCTGAGAATTGCGAAGGTCTCACACGCCCTCAGTCGATCGGTCGCCAAAGTCAATCAGTACCAACACGTCACTGGTTTTCCACACGATTTTCCAAACTCAACGTCAAAGTATTCGACTGCACACAGCTCACAGACAAGAAGAAAGACCGAACTCAACAAACTCCAAGCTGGCGGACTACCTCTATCTCTCGGACTGTATACTTGCTCTGAATGAGAGAGCCCTATATTTATACTTATCCCGGGCCCAAGAAGTCCGCCTGGGGGCAGGGATCTGACCGGTGGTCTGACCGGTGGTCTGACCGGTGGCCAAAAGCGGACCGGTGGCTGACCGGTGGCCAAAGGCGGGAGAGAAGGGGCAGAGGCGGGGGAGAAGGGTGCAGAACGGAGCAGGAACAGAACCGAGGGTGCAAGGCAGATCCAGGGAGCAGAGCAGAGCAGGAGCAGAGCAGCCTAGAACCGCCACAGCAAGCTGACACAAGAAAACAAACAGGGCAATTAAGGTTTATCAATTAAATGCAGAAATAGGCTAATTGCACAGAGATTATGTCCAGGGGTTATGTCCTACAACCGTTGAAGTCATCCCTCACAATTTCGATTCAGTCGTCTTACAATGTCGTCATCGATAAACGGCTCCACGTTCTTAAAATCTTTGCTTACCCTCTACAGCGCCACTTTGTCCTAATATATGGTTGTAGGACATAAACCCCCTGGACATAAGCCACCCTCGGACAAAAGTCCATGATTCTGTTTAGGACATAATCCTCCGGACAAAACCCCCGTGTAATGGCTGAAAACGCTGTGGCTATTTTCCAGACGTTTAATTGTTTGTCAATGAGCCATTGACATACATGTAGGTAGAATCAAAGTAGTGCTTTGATCTGAGTATGGACTTTTAGGCCACTTTTGCTAAGACATTAAAATTTACAATGAAAGAATGGAAATCGTTATCCAATTAACTTTACATAAAACAAAGACCCATTACAGACTTGTAGCCTTGAACATTATTTTTAACTCTATTTTTTACTTCCTGTAATTGTATGTAAGTCTTTTTTAAATAAATTCGTAAACTATTGTTCATATTTACAAATAATTATAGGAACACGAAATTCTTATAGTTTGTACGTAAGTAGGAAAAGTCGCTGGTCTCTCTGGCAACCGGACAACCCTCTGATATGCTTTTGCGCTTAGCTTAAGAGCAGCGTTTTAGAATGTTGGTGTTTACGATCACGATCACGATTAGAACTACCAAAGCAAATAGCAGAACCTATAATTACATTCGGTAATAAAATTAATTGAGGGCACATGCACTTGAGCACGACATTTCGTTCAATACAAATTTATTTATTGCTATTTATAAATTAATTTCTTCTTCTTCTTCTTCTTCTTCTTCTTCTTCTTCTTCTTCTTCTTCTTCTTCTTCTTCTTCTTCTTCTTCTTCTTCTTCTTCTTCTTCTTCTTCTTCTTCTTCTTCTTCTTCTTCTTCTTCTTCTTCTTCTTCTTCTTCTTCTTCTTCTTCTTCTTCTTCTTCTTCTTCTTCTTCTTCTTCTTCTTCTTCTTCTTCTTCTTCTTCTTCTTCTTCTTCTTCTTCTTCTTCTTCTTCTTCTTCTTCTTCTTCTTCTTCTTCTTCTTCTTCTTCTTCTTCTTCTTCTTCTTCTTCTTCCTACAATCCATCTATTTAAAGATACTCCTCACTATTTCATCCTCAGCCTACTACTACTGCTACTGCTACGGCTACTGCTACTGCTACTACCACTACTATTACCACTACCACTACCACTACCACTACTACTACTACTACTACTACTACTACTACTACTACTACTACTACTACTACAACCTCACTACTACTACTACTACTGCTACTACTACTACTACTACTACTACTACTACTACTACTACTACTACTACTACTACTACTACTACTACTACTACTACTACTACTACTGCTACTACTACTACTACTACTACTACTACTACTACTACTACTACTACTACTACCTGCTTACTACTACTACTACTACTACTACTACTACTACTACTACTACTACTACTACTACTACTACTACTACTACTAGTCTACTACTACTACTAATACTGTTACTTTATCACAATTTCATGTGTATAATTCAGGGATGGCCAACCCGCGGCCCGCTGGCCAAATTCGGCCGCGGGCTGCTGATTGGCGGCCCGCACGGCCCCTTTCTAAATAATTGTTTTTCTCATTTTGCACCTACTGTCTTGTCCGAATACTAGGGTAGGTGGGGGCAAAACGCCCACTGGAGGCATAACGCCTATAGGTCATAAATACATCAGGCAATTATTATTTCAGAGCGCATTGTAGCGGAAACTGGTAACGCCACCTACCGAATATTGTTATTTCGACAGCGTGCAGATTCTTTCACGAGTGAGTAAGAAATCACGATTTTTTCATTTTAACCTGCTTTCTTGTAATATTTCACTACAACCACATTGTCTAATTTGTGCCAAGATTCGCCGTGCCGATAATGAGCCTTTGCATTTTAGCAGGTTTATATGTACTTTATGGATTATGAACTTTGTTTGTGAGCGATAAAGCAAGGGTTTGGTGTTGTGATCTTGACAATAGAGGTATGCTGTGTGGGGCAAAACGCCTATCATGTGTTTGGGGTAAAACGCCTACTGGGCGTTTTACCCCATGGCGATTCATAAATTAAGCAATGCAAGTAGGCTATTAAGCAGTAGGCCTATAGGGTACAATTACTTTCTTTTCTTCTGTGTTAGGAATGGTTCGGACTTACGTCAAGAAAACCGAGCGAGGGCAGTATGGAAACAAAAACCTGGAAGACGCGCTTGAGGCAGTTAATGACGGAACACCACTAATCAGAACGAGCAAGGAATGCGGTATACCGGCGCGCACACTCAGACGACACCGAGATAACAAAGTTCAACAACCAGGAAAGGTGGCTTTAGGAAGACACTTGCCTGCGCTTCCTTCTCACGTGGAGAAGGAATTGCACGATCACATCCAGACGATGGAGCAATCCATGTACGGATTGACTGTAAACGACGTCAAGCGTCTGGCCTTTGAAATAGCGGAGTCATACAATTTGAAACATCCCTTTAACAAGACAAGTGGTAAGGCGAGAAGAGACTGGTTACATGGATTCTTTAGACGATATCCAGATCTGTCAATCAGGAGTCCACAGGCAACGAATTTTTCTCGCGCTGTCGCATTTAACAGACAACAGGTGCAGAAATTCTTTGCGCTCTACAAAGAGGTTCTTCAGAAGCGTCAGTTTCTTCCATCTCAAATCTGGCCGACAACGATAAATCAGCGACTAACCAGAAGAAAACAGAAGTTAAAAAAGGCGCAGGATCGGTTTCAAAGAAGAAAGGGTCCATGAAATCCAGTCAACGGAAGAGCAGCTATCCATCAAGCACCGATAAGGAAGAGGAACCATGTGTAATCTGTGGGGAATGTTACAATAGGCCGAGAGAAGTATGGTTGCAATGTCAAATGTGTAAGTTTTGGGCTCATGAGACTTGTACTGCGGGTGGCGCTTACTTTCTGTGTCCTAATTGTGATTCTGATTCGTAAATAAGTTTGCAAGATGATTGGAGGCAAATCGCCCACCCATGGGCGTTTTACCCCATAGTATGAGGCAAAACGCCTACTTGGGTAGTTACATATTTTTGGTAATTTCTTACTTCAATGTAACATAATTGTCATTAATTGATACATAACAAGTGGTAAATATAGTTTCTGTTACTTCCTAATCAATAGCTTTAATAAAATGTCAAACAGGACAGTTTTATTGCATTTTCTGCTTAATGTGGGCGTCTTGCCCCCACCTACCCTACAATCTGCATAATAATGATACCTATAAAACTAACAGATTTAGTGTTGTAACTTGAAAGTTCTAGTGACCTAATGTAGTCGTACCTGTTTTTATACATCTTGGAAAATATGAAATAAACATTTGTATTTCTTTCGAGGCTGTGAGGACAAACCTTTTCCGGCCCGCCACGTGCTTTCCACCAATCGTAGTGGTCCGTAGGCCAAAAAAGGTTGGCCACCCCTGTCATAATTAGACAGTTCAATAAAGGCTTAGGGATAATGTCCTAGCCTGGGGCTTTTGTCCCGCGTGGCTTATGTCCGTGGGGCTTATGCCGTCTACTCAAATATATCGGTATTTAACGCACAATTACTTCAGTCCAAACCATGCCGAAGACTAAAACAATAATTATTACCACAAAGGTGACTTCGCTAGGATGGTAAAACATCAAGACTGGATTAAGTTGGGAGATTATTCAAGACAGCTGGGTACGAACCCTACCTTCCTGTGATAGAGCCTGAGCCTGTCATTTTCATTCTATTTTCCTATCATCATGATATTTCTTTTGTTTGGGTTGATAACAAGTCCCACCTTCACCGCCTCTTCCTGTGTTCTAGTTAAATCTTGCATGCCTCAATTGTCGAGTAGGATGATATCGTCTGCAAAATCCATGTCTCTCAACCATTCACCCACTTTAGTCATTATCACCACCCTCCACCCTTACCATCAACCAATCACAACAAGGGTAAAAATCCTTTGTGACACAAACACAACTTTGTTATACTCCTGCCATTCACTCACTCAATTACTTTTACCCTATGTGTTAAAGTTTCCACCTATTTATCGCAGAAGCACAATTCCAAACCCTGTATCTGTACATAAAATTGAAAATAAACCTAAAAGGAAAAATAAACTGTCTCTATTGATTTGTTCCTATAGATCACATGGTTTGTCAAAAAATGAAATTAGATATTAAATTTTGCTTTATAGCTCATTGATTATGATTGCCCTTTACAGTGTATCAACAGTAAGGCTTGAATTGTACCTTAGTACCTTTGCCCATCGGCGCTTTTGACTCTAGATATTGAAATCTCGGCTTTACATTAGGGTTCTTAACCTGAAGCTCCCAGCCAGGAGGTCTATACACACGTTGGGTCATTGTTGTCCATCACTGGCAAAACGTTGACCAACTGATGTGCTGCCTTGAAGTGCCACGACCATTTCAGCTCTACCCTGCGATGCATGTTTCTTATTAAACAACGAAGACGATTAATAAACATTTGCATGTCGATGACATTTTCAGAGAACTGCAAACAATGGAGAGTGATATCGTCAGACATAAAGAGTTGTTGATGGACCGGATGGATCTTGATTTCGGTCTACTGGATGAACTTCGTGCCAGAGAACATCTTACGAAAAGAGAGCTCGATAATATCAAACTCGCGCCCAGCACTGTTCAAGACAGATGCGAACGTCTACTTAACTACATCTTACAAAAACACTTAGTCAGCGAATTATTGTCGGCCCTTGAAAGCACTAATCAAATGCATCTGGTCAACTACATACGTGCAGATGGCGGTAAGTTTGCTTGTTTGTCTGTCTATCCATCCATCCATCCATCCATCCATCCATCCATCCATCCATCCATCCATCCATCCATCCATCCATCCATCCATCCATCCATCCATCCATCCACCCATCCATCCATCCATCCATCCATCCATCCATCCATCCATCCATCCATCCATCCATCCATCCATCCATCCATCCATCCATCCATCATTCCATCCAGTTAGGGTTTAGGTATTTATTTTCACTATTTGGCTAAATGTGTTTTGCTTCAAAGTCGCCTTACATCACTCAATGCAACTAAAAGAATTCTATTTGCAGATTATCCAGGGCTAATTTGAAAGCTTTGAATATACTCTGGATTATAAATCATTTAAATGGCTTCCTGTGTAGAGAATTCATTTAAATATATATTGGTGCAAATTACATGCAAGATACTGCATTCAGATCAACAGCAGTACTTCCAAGATATGCTTGTCCTCCAGAACTATCATTACTCTACTGAGAGCTAGTGTTTATCTTGAATGCGGCTCTTGACAGCAGGATTTCCTTGGTGCTGGTCAACGGTCATGAAAAACATTTTCAGTCTGTTCGCCCTACTGAGTGCTTGATTCCTTTCAGGTCTAGACTTAACCTCCGGGCTACCAAGGGGGGTTATTACGACCCTCTAGGTTTTTTGCTTCGAAAACGTGTTCCATGTGGAATATAATTTTGATAATTTACGAAGCTGTAGCAGGATCATTTGCGCACATTTTGAGGTAAACATCATTGTGATATCTCACGCCATTCAAAGTTACACCCGATATACCTGAGGTACCAGAGGGGGTGATACGACCCCCTTAGTTTTTCGTCTATAGCGTACTCATTTTTCTTCCTGGAAGATAAACAAATATACCATTCTTTAGAGGGAATGCAGGGCTTCATTTGCATACTTAGATGTTTGTCTTTTTTAAACCGGAAGTGATCAAAATAAATAAAAATACGGGTAATCTGAGTGAAAAATTGATATTTCTACGTGAACGAAAGTTCTTGTGACGCCTGTGTTAAGTATGTATGTATGTATGTATGTATGTATGCATGTATGTATGTATGTATATATGTATGTAATGTATGTATGTAATGTATGTATGTATGTATGTATGTATGTATGTATGTATGTATGTATGTATGTATGTATGTATGTATGTATATATGTATGCATGCATGTAAGTATGTACGTATGTATGCAGGGATGGATCTATGTATGGATAGATGATTGTATGTATGTATGTTTGTACGTATGTATGTATGTATGTATGTATGTATGCATGTATGTATGTATGTATGTATGTATGTATATATGTATGTATGTATGTATGTATGTATGTATATTTGCATGTATATATGCATGTATGTATGTATGTACGTATTTATGCAGGGATGTATGTACGCATGTATGTATCCATGTATGAATTTGTATGTATGTATATATGTATGCATGAATGCATGTACATGTATATATGTACGGATGTATATTTGTATGTATATAAACATGTGTAGGGATGTATGTATGTGTCTTGGATACATAGATTAGTTTCAAAACACACATAATCTTATATTTGTTTATCTAACAAGTGCTGGATGTACTCAATAATATAAGATATCGATAATTATCGGTGCCTTTGTTAAAAATTATGTAATTTCGATGTGCATTAACATAATGTACAACTAAATATACCATTTTGTGCAGAAATGAATGCTGAATCCAATGCTGTATTACAAGTTATGATATGTGAAACCAAACACGAAATCCAGGGGTCGTCTCAACCCCCCTCTTGGTAGCCGATGTCGCAAAAAACCTTGGTAGCCTGAGGATTAAGACGTCTTTGTTTTGTATAATCCATCTTAGGCTGCTTTTCTGGCAGCCTCTGATAAATTTCTTCGATTCATTTGCTACTTGATAGAATGGATCTTTTGGGTTGTTTATCATTTCACTAGGTTATAAACTGGAATTCAATGAGGACTGGCCACTCCGTGAGGCTGAACAGAAAAGAATGACTGTCAATCGACGTACGCTTATCGAAATAATTGCTGATGATGGTCTCTGCACATATCTGCATTCCAAGGGAGTTCTGAATCGCAGACAACGTGACTTCATTTCGTCAAAACCATCTACATCAGAGAAAAATGAAGCACTCTTAGAAGTTATGTATCGCTTAAGCTTAAAACAGTTCTGGACATGTGTTGAGGGTTTCCGCGAATCGAATCAAGGACACGTCGCTAAAATCTTATCGCAATCCGGTGGTAAGTGAATTTTGAAACTGTTGGTTATAATATTGTACTTTAGGCAGGCCTACATTGGCTGTTTGCGAATATCTAATATTTATTTTAAAATGCGCATTTCTTTCGTTTAAGGCAGATCAGTCTGTTTTCACTGAGAGACTCTAACAATTTAAACTTGTCGCTAAAAATTATCAGAATATTTGCCATTTCATTTAAGGATTGATCGACTAAAATCACAATAAAAATTAAAATCCATTGGAGAGAGAATAACTTCTATGTTCCGAATGCATTGTAAAGGGTATTATAAGCAGATGACATGTTGCGGTAGACTCTAAATAGACAGACTTAGGAAAGCCGATGTTGAAAAACGTGCGAATTTAGCGCAATAGCATGGAATCTGTCAGACGATACTGGCGCGGTTCGGGTGATGGCGCTTTCGGTAGCTAGGCTATGGAGCGCTTGATGTCATATGAGCTTGAAATAGCATTGTTCAACTACTTCTTGGTTGGGAGGTTTCGACTGTCTATTGGGTTAAAAACCATTTCATAGGCATCGAAGATATCGCACTCAAAACATTACATTGGCTGCACTCTCAGACTGCACGGTGCACACTGTGCACAGGTTGCAATACATGAACCGCTGTTCATGTATGCTATCTGTGTCTATCTGTGTTTATTTGTGTGTAGTCGATCAATGGCTGTTGAAGATATCCATTGCCATAGGGCGATTGTGTTAGGTACAGGTTACCTGAAGTTGAGAACTATCCCATATGGACATTCCTGACAATATATTCAACTGGCTGGTCAACTTTCCATCTGACCGACAGCACGTCACCAGATTCGCGGGGAAAACTTCAACACCGCGCCCAATCAATGCTAGTGTGGTGCAGGGTTCGGGTGTTGGCCCATCCATGTACCTCGTCGAATCATCAGATCTCCATCCACTTCATCAGGAGAATAGGATATTAAAATACGCCGATGATACATACCTACTCGTCGGCCAAAAAATGAGAACTACCATCGAAGAAGAGCTGAAACACGTAGAGCATTGGGCAGAGCAGAACAACCTGCGTCTTAATACCGGAAAGTCCAGTGAAATGCTGATTGCCAGACGGCGAATTGAGTTGCAACCCGATCGGATCAGCAATGTGGAGAGAGTAACATCAATGCGAATCTTGGGCGTAACCCTCCAGGACAATCTTCGAACAACACAACATGTTTCCGATCTGCTGAGGGGATGCTCACGATCGCTCTACGCATTACGTATAATTATTAACCCTCAGGCTACCAAAGTTTTTTTGCGACATCGGCTACCAAGGGGGGGGGTTGAGACGACCCCCTCTGGATTTCGTGTTTGGTTTCACATGCCCGCGCGGTGACCCGTCAAAATAGCCCCGTCAAAATAGCCCCGTCAAAACAGCCCCGTCAAAATCGCCCAGCGTCAAAATAGCCCCGACAAAATAGCCCCGTCAAAACAGCCCCGTCTTAAACGACTACGACAGAAAACAATGTGAAAATGTTTTCCACAAGATTTATTCATTTATAAGAAGATACTAATAAAAGATACTACTATAAAAAAAGAGACTACAAGCAATCTATAACTGTTCTGTACTTGGTTGCTGACTAGAGTGTCCCCTTTATATACATACATCTGTCAACCTTTCTATGCCATAGCGACGTGGCTCTCTCACAGTGGCATAATATTATGTCAAAGTGGCCAATCTCAGTGCTTGGTTCCCGTTCTTTGAGTCGTTATTAACTCGATTTTTTCTTTCGGCTTAGCGTTTGCAAATTATTTCTTGAAGTAGGTGTTCCCTATTGACCTTGCTCTTATCTTCATTCAGATACCCCGTCGATGTACCGTACTCGTTTGATCTCACCAAATGGTGAACCGATTTCCAATTAACAAATTAATTTGTATTTAGTCAGTAGGCCCCTATGTGTCAGAACCACCTCTTTGAAGTATTGGTTCTACTTTTGTTGAAATCAAAATATTTCTTGTAACATTCAATGATTCAATTTATTAGCCGTTGTGGAACTGCTTGCCTTTGGCGTATTTATGGGGCTATTTTGACGGGGCTGTTTTGACGGGGCTATTTTGACGCTGGGCGATTTTGACGGGGTGCCATCCGCGCCTCAGATTCACATTTCGGTGTGACCTTGCGCGCGTTACAAATTTATTTAATAATAATAATAATATAATAACTTGTAATACAGCGTTTGATTCAGCATTCATTTCTGCACAGAATGGTATATTTAGTTGTACATTATGTGAATGCACCTCGAAATTACATCACTTTTAACAACGGAACCCCTTAATTAGCGATATTTTATATTATTGCGTACATTTTGTACTTTTGGATAAACAAATATAAAATTATGTGTGTTTTGAAACTGATCTATGTATCCAAGATACACATACATCCCTACATATGTTTATATACGTATAAATATACATCCATACATATATATATTGGTTTACGTTGTGATGCTGTATTCAGCCGTTTTCACACAAATTACGCGTATTATTATTTATTTAGATAACTTCCGGTTTTCAAAAGACAAACACGTAAGTATGCAAATGAAGCCCTACATTCCCTCTAAAGAATGGTATATTTGTTTCTCTTCCAGGAATATAAGTAAATACGCTACGGACAAAAAACTAAGGGGGGAGTCCTTCCATTCAGCCATTTTCACGCAGATTACGCGTATTATTATTTATTTTGATCACTTCCGGTTTTCAAAAGACAAATATCTAAGTATGCAAATGAAGCCCTGCATTCCCTCTAAAGAATGGTATATTTGTTGCTCTTCCAGGAAGAAAAATGAGTACGCAATAGACGAAAAACTAAGGGGGGTAGTATCAACCCCCTTTGGTACCTCAGGTATATCGGGTGTAACTTTTGAATGGCGTGAGATATCACAATGATGTTTACCTCAAAATGTGCGCAAATGATCCTGCTACAGCTACCTAAATTATCAAAATGATATTCCACATGGAACAAGTTTTCGAAGCAAAAAACCTACGGGGGGTCGTAATAACCCCCCCCCCCTTGGTAGCCCGAGGGTTAAGGGCCCATTGACTGTCCTCTGAGGCTCTGCAAGAGGTCGCTCGAGCCACATCGGTCGCGAGGCTCCTCTACTCTGCCCCAGCCTGGTGGGGGTTCACATTAGGCGAAGACAGAGCTAGAATGGAGCGAATGTTGAACCGGATGCGGCGACTTGGATTCCTTCCGGCGACGTCACCCAATATGGAGGAATTAGCGGCTGGATCCGATGCTAGGCTCCTAAGTAATGTGATACGAAATAACAATCACGTTCTGAGGAGCCTCTTTCCACCTCTCGCCAAAACTCGCTACAACCTGCGTCCTAGACTGCATCCATTTGTGCTACCAGAAAAGGATGTTAAAAACTTTATCGATAGAGTCCTCTTTGCCCGTAATCACTGACAGAGTTCTGTTAACTCTTTTCATTTATTATTTTATTTGTCTGGTTTATGCTTCGACATGTAACTGGGTGCGGTGTGCCACCCAGATTTGTCTCTTTTTCAAATAAACGAATATATATATATATATATAACTTATTCAAGATTAGTTGATACTGATTAATTAACCCATTAATCCTTTTTCCAGTTGTAGTTGGGGTTCACGCCAATCTGCAAGAATCTCCACCAGATGTCGATGAACGAGATAAAACTATTGTCTCAGAAATAACTAAAATACTTCAAAATTTGGGTGTTTCACCGGAAGATTACAACAGGTTAACTCCACTGGTTGAGCTAGGACTATCAGCTGCTCGTAAAGGCAGCGTATTGCTCTACTTTCACTGTTTAACCTTCGAAGAACTGCAGCGTCTTCTTGGGCTGACGGTTGATGGAAGTCTAAAGAGAATTATTGAAGAAGTCCTTACCCAATTACTGCACTCCGAGACTACTATTACTGTTTTGCTTACGTGGTCTGAAGGTGATTTCGAAAGAAGCAGTTCCTACTTTTCAAGTAAGTGTAAACTGCATGTATATTTCGATCACGTTAAACAGCACATTGATAAAATTAAGTCTTTTAAGTTGTGAAGACACCTGAAATGAAGGTTTATACACTGGACTTAAGACTTTTACGTTGCAAATATGCATGAAATGCCGACTTGCACGGCAAAATTGCAACTTTTAGGTTACCGGTACAATGGTGGATAAAATGAGAGTTTTTGCATAGTGCAGAAACAAATTTGTGGGTGAAAAAGGTAAAGTATTGAGAGTTTATGTAGTGAAATTGTGCATTCCTCTGTCTCTGAGACATTGGCGTCTTTTAGATTGGAAAACACTCTTTTCATCTAAATTGCATCCGCATGCGTCGTTCCCTCCGCGCAGGCTCCCGTCTATTATCGGCTATAGGCCTATTTAACGGCTCTTGTCACGTACTACATGGACTGCTACCCCGGATAAACCAACAATAGGCCTATGCTCTATGCGTCCTTGTGCCCTTAACAGAGTAATACCCGCTGCTGACAACTTGGCCAGTAAAACATTTATTATTAGGATGTTTTACCCTTGACCAAAACACTGTATACTGCACAGTTTGGAAAATAATTGAAATTAAAATGTAGCATTTGAGATCATAGGCCATTGTAGAATGTAAAGCAAAATGCTGCTAGCACTTCGTGCAGTAAAGGATATACTTACTTACTTACTTAGCACTGCCCTACGAATCAGTTTTTACCTCTAAAAATCTGAAAAATGCACATTTCCACGCTTTTCACGTGCACTTCAATCGAAATACTCCTTTTTTTCTACATATTGTAACTATGCGCTTTGTCACTCTCCAGCTAGAACTTTCATAAACAACAGTTCCATCACCTGAAAACCTAAGCGATGCATTTTTTCCATGCTTTTCACATGCATTTTATTCAAAAACACTCCTTTTCTTCGAATTGCCTCTTCATGCTTCACTCATCTCGAACTAAACCTAAAAGACCTATAAGTGGTGTCTCCCAAACATTGGAAAAATTTACCATTTTACATACTTTGCATGTGTAGGCCTATATCAACGGAAACACGTCTCTTACACAAACTATCGCTGCATGCTTCGCCCTTCTGGAATAAACTTCATCGTTCGAATTTCCAAAAAATGGGACTTTACATGTTTTTAAATTTAAAAACCTTACATTTACACATATCCAAGACCATGCGAACACCTTTATACCAACTTACAATTCAATCTTTCAAACAACTTGCATTCTCAATTCATTCACATGACAATTGCACAAAACAACTCTTTTTAAACTTAAATTGCCCTATTTGAATCTCTAGTCTCATCTCTCAGTTAGCAAATTCGTACAAAGTTCGTTAATTTGACATATTTACATTGTCCTCAACCAATAAGCACAAGTTTATGCAAGTTGAACCATCCATGTAAATGCATAAGCATACGCATACGCGTGTAAAGCCAACTTCGCTTAAATATCTAGAATTGCTCACTATAGTGAGAAGCTAGGATGACGAGAGAGTGAGACACGTCCATACTATACTTTCTATATTTTCCTCAAAACTGTCCTTTTCAGCCGTGCTGTGGTCGGGAGCGCTCCTGAGTAGTAACCTTGAAGTGGCGCTATATAAAACTTCGTAATGAATGAATACTACTGTAACAGTGAGATCGCATAATCCCTTCGTACTAATCTTTCACGTTCCATATGTTTTTGAATACCGTCGATCAGCTAAAACCCTCAAATAAACGCATACGTCCGTCCGTCTCTTAAACATAGAAAGCTTTAACTTTTATCATATAAAGTAAACCATCATCACATTTGTCTTAGCAATGTAAAAGTTGCAGCTTTAGCGTAGACACCGCCATTTTATGTTTAGTCTATGAGTCGTAATTCTAGTGTCCACGTCGCATTACCAATCAATCAATCAATCAATCAATCAATATTTTTTATTGCAACCGGTAGCAACAACTCAAAAGAATACATTTATGACAATCAGTAACAACGTAACAACGTAATTGTAATAAGAACGGTAATGTCACATAACAGTTAAATTGCGAGCGACTAAAGAGGAGTAGCTAACGGGAGCAATGGGTGGCTCCTAAGGGATTGACATCCCGCTAGTTGGAGACACCCAAGTACGTCCAATAACATAGGTTCAGTAGATGGCATAGACAGAAGGAAACAAGGCAGTAAATTAGGTAGCTTAACTAAACTTATCTAATATAGCTTAACTAAATAGCTCGAGGATCAGTGCGTCGTGCAAACAGGCGTCGGTTTTTACATACGTTTACACATGTAAAAAGTGATATTCATCGTAGGAACCACCACCGAATACAGCTTTTCAACCTAGAAAGTCATAAGTGCACTACCTAAACTCTCGATCCAACTGTCATTGCAACCCAAAAGTTACAATTTCACAGTATCTCCATCCATGCAAGGCAAAAGTCTTAAGTTTGCTGTGTATACCTTTATCTCACGCGTCTTTGCAGCTATACAATCGTTATTTTGGTGAACAACACTAACGGTCGTAAGTTTGCTAACTAAACTCTCAACACATCTCTCCATGCAATCTAGAAAACCGTTAAGTCCGCAAACTAAACTACCATCTCGCCTTGCTATGCAAATCTTCATTTTCTGTGTCTCGGCAGAACAATACGAAAATTCACCTCATAATAATCTCCGTGCAATCTAAAAGACGCAGGTTTGCAACACAGACTTTCATTCAGAATATCTTCGCATCCTAAAAGTCGCAAGTTTGCTAAACATACTCTCAATCCTCTACCTTTTGCAACCTAAAATCGTTTCTAGGAAAAACCACTCCACATCAAACTTGGCCATCTTAGATGTTGTTGATCTTAGCATGGCAATTGATGAAGGGAAATATACCATAGGTATCTTTTTAGACTTATCTAAAGCATTTGACACTATTAATCATAAAATTTCATTTGATAAGCTGTACCGTTATGGCATAAGAGGTAATGCCCTTGATTGGATTAAGAGCTATCTAAGCAACCGCTACCAACAGGTTGTAGGCCTAATTGGTGATGCTTTATGAGACATGTGTCCTATAACCTGTGGAGTTCCGCAAGGGTCTGTTGTAGGTCCCCTTCTTTTTCTGTTGTATTTTAATTATATTTGTGAGTGTTCTAAAACCTTGCTGTTAATTTTATTTGCGGATGATACATCAGCTTTCATTTCTGGTGATGATCCAAAAACACTGACAAAAGTTTTAAATGACGCATTAATTACATTAGCAAACTGGTTTAAAGTGAATAAATTATCCATAGGCTAAATCTAAAGAAAACCAATTATATTTTATTTTCTGGTATAAGAAAGAAGGCTCCCTTTAAAACTCTCAATGTTAGCCTACAGTAGATGATATAAAAATAGAAAATGCTACATCTGCAAAATTTCTGGGTGTTATAATTGACAAAAACTTGAATTGGGCTGAACATATACGTACCGTAGAAAACAAAATTGCTAAAACTATAGGGATACTGTATAAATAATAGGAAAAATATTCAATAAATCAATTTTGAAATTATTATATTCGAGTTTAATTTTGCCTTAACTCCAGTACTGTACAATGATATGGGCTAGTGGCTACCCTTCTAAGCTGAAAAAACTGATAACTCTTCAGAAGCGAGCAATTAGCGGCATTAACCTTTATTTTACCAACGCTCCATTTTTGGAACATAATGTGTAATGCTAAAAAAAGTATTCTGCTTTGGTAAATTTATTATATTTGCACATCAAATGAAAGATCTAGGAATGGAGAATGTAATACAATGGTAATTTTCTTATTGACTTAATTTATTTTTGCGCTACAGATGTTTAATTTTTACAAATTATGTGATTTTGGAACAAAGTTTTTAGGATGTTGAAATAAATATTTGTGTAATCATTTAACAGGTGAGACATATTGTATTTTGTTGATTGATATCTATAGTCAGTCATAAAAATCTAAATTACTGAAAAACAAGCAGAACTCTAGAAGATAAAAACCAGTTTTGAAGCATGTTCCATTTTTGGAACGTTGGTGCACTCTCATTACTATTATTCCAATATGAGGTGATTGTGTTCCCTGTTCATAATTTTCAAGTAGATAATGTTGGATTGTTGCATGTATCATTGATTGTTGTTTTAATATTATGTTTCACTTAATTTAGTTTTAACCAGGGGCGTATCCAGGAAAATATTTCGGGGGTAAGTTTTCGGGGGTTTCCATTGGAAATGGTCCAAAAAGTTTATTTATTGTATTTCGCATATAATTGCATAGAAAAACTCGGCAACTTATTTGGTAGTGACCCCGTTAATTAAACCCGCTGAACATGCCCGTGTTTTTCACACTGATTTTGTAATAATTAAGATATATTTTAAATTGGAGTTTTTATAAAATAGCTCAATAACTGCAACACTGTAACACACTCCAGCAAGCAGTGGCAATTGTGATGGATGGCAACCGAATCAGATGGAGTCTGTGGAGGAAGCCATGGTGAGCATCCAGCAGCCTAAATGACGACAGAAGCCAAAACATTACATGAAAGAAACTCACAGAAAGACAGAAGCAAGGAAATATTCTGACAGTTGGGAAATAATCCTATAGGAATGTAACTCAAAGAACACACCATGGCACAGCGGTACTTGAGTTAAACCAGGACATTTGACCAAATACACAGAAAACAAGAAATCAAGTTACCAGGAGCCTCCGATTTACCACAAGAGTTTGAACCTCTGAAATGGAAAGTGATGGTTCTTCCCTTTAGAAAACGAAAAATTGGAACAATCCATATAACCGCTAAAAGAGTGAACACAGCTGAAGAAAAAACAGGTTCGTATATCCTATGCATGGAATCTGGTGCAGCTCTGCCTCTTACCTAGGATGTTCATCCATATCAAGCAAAAATTTATTGTGGCAGAGTAGGCGCCCCCACATAAACCCCTTTTGGTGAGCACGTTGTCATGAATTTTGCCTAACTCATCACAGGAAACCATATCACATGCTATACTTTGCTAATCTTTTCCTTCTGTCTAAGCTGAGATGTGGTGCAGCAGTCATTCAGAGGTTCGATCATCACGGACATTACGTTCGTGATTGTTGAACTGGAACAGCAGCTCTGAATGACAAGAAAGTGCTTGTAAAATAAGAAAGAGGTACATTTGAGATACACATATCATGCCAAAATTGTTGTTGTTAGGTGGTCAGATAACAATGTAGTAAGCATGTTCCAGTAGTATCAATACTGTAAATCCTTTGAAAAAGTGCTTAGGCACGTCAAAGGTTGTCGTGACACATTGCGATGGGATACATTCCTTTTATTAGTCAGGATAGTTTGTTTCATGTTTTGAAGAAAAACACTACCAAAGAATGTGTCTGGTGCCTCAAGATACTTCGAGTGAACTGTTTTGACAGTTTTCATACCTTAAAAATAAACTGGTTTTGAATAAATTGCGTATGAGCCAATATTGTGTCGTTGATTCATGTTGTTCTGCCATTATAAAAAATGCTAGTGGGAATGACCCAACGTTCCATTATTGGAACATCTAAAAAAAATTACCTTAAATGTGAAATATCACTAAAAGCTTATCATTTGTGTTTTAATATCATCAAAATACAACACATATGTAAGGGCCATCTCAAAATTTCACCTAAAAGGCATAGTGGGAAAATAAAGGTTAATGGTGTTGGCAGATTCTATCGATCTACTGATTTATTTAAAGAGGACAGGTTACTTAAACTTCCTGACATTTGTCATGTGCAATTAATTACTTTTATGTTTCGGAATCGTCATGGAATGCCTCCTAAACGTTTTGATAAGTATTTTAAAACTAAGGAACAAATACATCAGTATGAAACTCGCACTAAGACTAATTATCAGTCTTCCACCTGCAGGTCTAACACCCGCCTATAGGCCTATTCAGCAATGGTACTTGGTCCAAAACTCTGGAATTCATTACCACAAAAGTTTAAGATTATGGACTCCCTAGTCACATTCAAAATAAGCTATAAACAGTTTTTGATATCTGGCTACTAACCGGTTTAGTCTTTTGTTTGTTCTGTTTTGTTTTGTTTTATTTTATTTTGTTTCGTTTCATTCTATTTTATTTTATCTTAGTTTGAAGCACCACATTGAATGATGCATTCTGAAACTGGAAATTTGTTACTAATCACTCGATACGTGTCATAGTTAGAATAAATTTCACCACTAAGTCTTGATGGTTAATTCATTGCTATCCTTGAACTACATTGTAAGGTGGACTCGATAAGCTCAGTTGAGCTTTTTTCCCTTCCAGAATGACTCTTATGTTAAGCCAACACTTTGTGTATTCCATTATGTCAATAACTGTACTGTTGTGTTGTGTCAAATAAATTGAAATTGAAAATTGAAATTAAATCCATCTACCTTTTGTAACTTAAAAGTCATAAGTTTATCATGGAAACATTCGTCCTATATACCATTGCAAACTAAAAGTATATGTTTGCTACTCCAACTCTCATTCAGTCTGTTGTTTCAACATAACAGTCATAAACTTGCTATGTAAACCTTCGTCCCATACAAAATTGTATCTAAAATTCGGAATTTTATTTTGTCACCCTTGTAAGGGCATCAACTCCAATGTTGATGCTAATTCGTGGACATGAATTTCGACTATCTAGGCCTACTAGAGACACGCGCGGTAGTTTAATATCCCTCTGTTATGTGTTCCTACATCGATAATTTCAACACTCTGGTCATCGGTTAATTTGAATAAAATATACCTTCTCTTCACTACTTCATACATCGTACTTCTCCCTATCAGTTTTCGTATTACTTTGAAAATACAACACCGAATTCAGCTAAGAAATAGACGGCGCTACTTGTGCTTATTCCACCAACCGAACAAGTCGATTTCGTCTTGTATAGTGGTATAGTCGGTATAGCCAAACCTACCATATTTGTCTATCAACTTGCTATCTCAACCCATTTAATTACTAACTGTTAGAGCGGAGAGAATTTTTCGACATGTTACCTGTTACCGGTACAAGTCGCGATTTGTCAGCTTGATGTTGAGTATAAACGAAATTTAGTGATTGATTGTAAACTTCCTAAATTACTTTCATGCATTCAGCCTACATAGTTTAGATATTAATATGAACGCTTTTTACTTACTTACAAGCCACTGACCGTGCAAGGTAGGGATTTTAATTATAGCGCACCTGCTAAATACTCCAAACTTCTGAAGTGCCATTCAAAAGCCAAGCGCTAGGGGTGAATCTGCTCTTAAAACGTCTCTAGGGTTAAATTCTCTCTTAAAACCGCGGTAATAGTAATCGTTAACTCCAAGCTTCCAAAGCGCCACTCGAAAGTCAAACACTCTAGGGGTGTATCTGTTCTTTAAACGGCTCTAGGGTTAAATTCTCTCTTAAAACTGCGGTAATAGTAATCGTTAACTCCAAGCTTCCAAAGCGCCACTCGAAAGTCAAGCACTCTAGGGGTGTATCTGTTCTTTAAACGGCTCTAGGGTTAAATTCTCTCTTAAAACTGCGGTAATAGTAATCGTTAACTCCAAGCTTCCAAAGCGCCACTCGAAAGTCAAGCACTCTAGGGGTGTATCTGTTCTTTAAACGGCTCTAGGGTTAAATTCTCTCTTAAAACTGCGGTAATAGTAATCGTTAACTCCAAGCTTCCAAAGCGCCACTCGAAAGTCAAGCACCCTAGGGGTGTATCTGTTCTTTAAACGGCTCTAGGGTTGAACTGATCTTTAAACTACAAACTTCGAAAGCACTTCTCGAAAGCCAAGCGCACTAGGGTTGAATCTGCTGTTCTTTTAAAGGCACTATGGTTGAATGTGCGCTCATATTTGTACTGTGTGTAAACTGCACCACCTAAACAGACAGTAGGGAGAAAATGTTCAAAAGTTACATGCAGTAGTATGCATAATCCCAATTTGAGCGCAGCCAGGTCTAAAATTCATGGGGTTACTAACAAACAAAGTCCTATAGTCCTATACCCCAAACGGTTGCCTCCTAGGCGATTTCCTACTGGTGAAATACAGTTTGGGGCCCAGCCGAGCAGGGTCCCACGAGGATGGGCTCAAACAACTGACACACACGCACAAAATGGTTATAGTGATATTTCACAACAGGAACAGGGCCAATCTTATCACTTAAAGACTAATTATAAGGGTAAACTATTTAATTAGAGAAATGCGCGTGTTGTCAACATACAGAACCATGGACGAACAAAACAAATGCAAGTTTCTCGTTCTGGGTTAAAGTGGTCAATTGTTCTCGCTCCTGTGATTGTTGTGCAATACACAAAAGACTGTTACCAAGAGGTGGTAAAACGAGGACTTGCATTAAATGCGGTTGAGGTGTAAAGATGCCGGTTGGAGTGTGCATGGACAGTGGCTTTAATGTCGAAAAGGCAAGATTGGTGTACGCCAAAGTCAAAGAATTTCGCGCTGAGTGGAGACGTTTTTCATCAATATTAATCGAAGACGAGGAGAAAAATGACACTCAATTAGAGAAACGATCGGATTAGAAATATCGGAGCGGCAATCAATCAGAGAAACATTGATAAAGGTAAAAATAACCAAACGATACTATTAAGTGGAAACTTGGATGACTACACTGACTATACAGCTGCTAGCTGAGTTTTCAGGGCCTCCTGCTGTCCGGAATACTATATAGAATATCCTTGATGAACCAATTCCGGAAGCAACCAAACGAAGCTTGTTGAAACCGCTGCTCCCGAGGCCAGTTCCTCCAGTGCGAAAACATAGAGGAGTAAAACGAAAAGCCCTTCTAGCAGAGTTTGACACCCTGATGTCCAATAAGGATAAAGATGGGCCACTACCACTTATTCTACTACAGAAAGAGGTCGCCAACAAGTGCTTGAGAGATTACCGCACAGTGGTACCTGTTGATCATGGATTAGAGAGTGTTCCACTATCGTTCTTGAGTGCACTGGTATATAGTATTAAGGCCCTTATAAATAAAGACCTGACTAGACATGATGGCATAAAATACTCGCCAATGCTAACAGTTGAATTTGAAAAGGTAGGACCGACAACAGACAACAGACAACACTATTAAAACGACCGCTTATTTCAGGACAAAGGCAGATGCAGTTCTCAATGCACGTGAAAAATAAGGCCGTGCAAGCGACAAATGCTAAAATTCTAAATAATCTAGAAGAGTGTTTTAAACGAGAGGGGTATGGTTGGAGGGTGAAGCGAGTTGTGGCTCTAGACATTGGTACCGCCAGATATAAACCATGGCGTTCCCAGCACCTAAATACATACTTCCTAGCACAGTCAGAAATGTGAAGAATGAGGACAACGGCTGTTTCCACTGGGCAGTATTATCAGCGTTATATCCAGTAGAAAAAGATCCTCAGCGCCCAACTAAATATCGCGCCAACCTCAAAAGCTGGATTTCACTGGAATAAAATTTCCGAGAAAGGTTACCAACATCGATAAATTTGAAAGTCAGAATCTAGCAGTATCGGTAAGTGTGTTTGGATGGTATCGCGGTTTGTATCCGATTCGTGTATCAAACCTGAACACAGACCACAATGTCGACCTTCTACAACTCTCCGACTGAAAAATCAGCACTAATTCTGGCTTAAAGACCTGGCCGAATGTTGACTAAAAAATAGTAAAGACGGACACAGGGGCCCATCCTTGCCGCCGTTTTCTCATTGTCTTCTCTAGGCAAGACCTGCTAGATGCTAACATCAAGGATTACCACGGTATTAGCAACAAACCACAGAGAATTGAGATGCCTAAAGAAGGCAAAAATATACACAAATATCAGAATTACCGCAAACAGATGCGAGTTCCATATATTATTTATGCTGACTTTGAAGCACTAAATGTGCCAGTCAAAAAAAAAGACCCCGAAGAGAGTAACACCATACTCATTGCTGAGCAGAAACCATGCAGCTTCTGCTATGTAGTAGTCCGCAGCTATGGACAGTCCAACGAGCGTGTGCTGTATCGTGGTGAGAATACAGTAGAAGTTTTCCTTAGTCGCTTACAAGGCGAGTTAGCTAATATTAAACAAAATCTGGCTAATATAGTGAATATGGTCATGACAGCGGCTGATCACCAATCATTGCGTTATTCAACTCATTGTTACATCTGCGGAAATGCATTCAAAACAGACAATGGTTCGCGACCATTGTCATATAACTGGTAACTATTGAAAAGCAGCACATAATGAGTGCAACCTAAAGTTGCGGATATACCCCGATAAGTGTTAAGTGCCAGTGGTCTTTCACAGTCTTCGTGGCTATGACAGCCACCTTATTATGCAGGTTATGAGTGGTCAAGTCAAGTCAAGTATTGTTTTATTGCAACCAATTTTCACACAAGTACATATTAATAAGGAAAAGTATAAAGGTTACAAAGGGGAGGCCCAATAGGGATCGAAATCCCGGTAGAAGGGACACCCTAAGTACGAAAAATACAAAATCAATCGAAAGATGGTATTGAATAAAGACACAGAATGGAAAGTAAACAGCCACGGTATAAGCTACATTAAAATATAGTTCATAATCCAGAATTGACTAGGAGCAATAATTACATTGTCATTATTTTGTAAAACTTTCTAAGGAACGCGGTATTGCACTCAGATCGATCGATTCTATAGAGTTGGAGTGAGGGTCAGTGAAGTTGTGATGAGTTCTAATTATCAAGAAGAGAAGAGCGATACCATTTTTTAAATATGTGGAGATTGCATGCATTGCGAATTTCAGTAGGAATAGAGTTCCACACAGAAATGCCAAATGACTTGATGGTGAACCGACGAATGTTGCAGTGAATTGTAACAGAACGATACGCCTTAGCGTTTCTTGTGAAATGAGTGTGAATGTCAGAGCCAAATTGAAGGTAGTTGTTGACTACTTGAATACTTGGTATTGAGGCTGAGAAAATTAGCTGTATCCCAAACAATATGGAGAAGTATATGACTTTCAGCCTGGATGAGTTACAATTTATCGACAGTCTCCAGTTCTTGAATAGTTCATTGGATAAGTTTGTCAAGCAATCTATCACTGGATAATCTGACAGCTAGATTTATTGGGGCGCAAACGCATTTATCCTTTCGAATACACAGACAGCTGCAATCGCCTCGAAGAAAGCCAACTCCCACCTAAAGAGGCATTTTACAGCAAACTCACCAGAGAAGACATTTCAGATGTTGATTACCAACACGTCCAACGAGTATGGAAGGGGTTTGACTGTAAAACTCTGGGTTACTGCCACGACCTGTATCTCCGCACGGACGTGTTTCTACTAGCTGATGTATTCGAGATTTTCAGAGCCACATCGATGAAGCATTGTCAGTTGGACGCAGCATACTATTTCAGCCTACCTAAAATGGCTTGGGATGCATTGTTGAAAAAGTCAAAAGTCAAAGTCGAACTGTTGACTGATATCAACATCCATTTATTCTTCGAGGTGAAATATCGATGCCATCCAAGAGATTCGCTTTGTAAGCAGGCCCATAGTATCATGGTCTTTGACAATGTTATGCTGGAAATGCAGCAGCCCATTGAAAGGTATTTCACTATGGGAAGACACGGTAGAGCAGATTGCTTTTACCAAAGTCAGAATTACTTTCGGGTTCCCAAGTAAGCCATCCGCGATAATGCAAATATAATCATACTCTTCAACAAGGACAGCAAAATTCTGAGAGCAATTCACGACACTTTTGTTGGTGGTGACATGCCGTTTGAGGAGTTCCAAACTTTTTCAGCGTGCATGCGGCCCAACCATATGGGTTCGCGGTCATCGATCTAACTTCAAAAGTTTACGATGGAAAATCTCGCAGCGGATTCGATCGTTTCTATATACCCATGGCAAGTATTTAAAGAAATGGTATATATATATGTATATATTATTTTCACGATGTGGGCAACAAAAGAGCAGCGTGACGCTTTAACACAAGAGTCGTAGGAACCGATTGACACAGCGATTCATGGATGAAAAACTCGGAGAAGCAGATTTGTTGTATGATGCTACGGCAACAACTGAAGCATACGCTGCGACATCCAAGGAACTGCAGAGAGTAACAGGCGCTTTGGGGCACTTACAAGCTCAGATTGCAGCAGAGGCTAATTTAAACCCGATAACGGCGCTGTTTGGAGATGCGACACCAGCGCTCCCAGCACCTGAAATTCCGCAAACATTATTCATTGATCCAAGTAAAGATCTCAACATCGATACAATAAGGCGGCAAGGTTTTACACCGCCGAGCGAGCTCGACCTGGCCGATACGGTAGGGATTCAAGATATCGTCTTTAATGTTAATAGGTACAATCGCTAAAACCGGGGCGCTAAGAAAACTAGAGGCAAAAAGTGTGGAGTTAAAGAAAAGTCTTATGAGCTGGATGCAGATATCAAAGCTTTGACTGCCTATAGAAAGCGACTTACCCAATTGTCGGAGGGATATAAGCTCGCCAAAAAGGGAGGTTTTTTTGTTCCAAGCTCACCTGTGCAGATAAAGGGTTACACATTCGGCAATCTTTTAATCGACCTAGTGCAGGTGCTCTGAAGGAATTTAAAGGTGGAAACCTCGTTTTCGAAGCTCCAGCTGATGAATTGCTGTACAGCCTTTTGACGAAGCGTTTCGTTGTTTTCTCGTACAACTTTTTGTGTGATGTTTCTGAAGGGACTGGAACCAAAAATTTTATTGTATTGTATTGTATTTGAACACTTGTTATAGCGCCCCTACCAGATTTCCCATTCAGAGGCGCTCCGACTACTGCTGTAGCTGAATCGGAGTTTCACCGCCGAAGCGCATGAGCAATTGCGAGTGAAGGACTTGCCCAGGGTCCCTACGCGGCGACTTTTGAGGTGGATTCGAACCCGCAACCCTCCAGCTGCAAGGCACCGAACATACCCCAAACCACCGCGCCCCAGTATGTTGTGTTGTGTTGTGTGTTGTATTGTACTCCACGTTTATAATGCGACCGAGCCACCCGCAGTAAAAGATCCGAGAAATTAATCTCTGATAAACCGACCCGACCGGGAAGCGAACCCGGGGCACCGGCATGACGAGCGGGCACCAACCCACTCGGCCACTCAGGATCCTTAATCCTGTTATTGAACCATGTAGAACAGTAGTTTCAAATTCAATTTGTAAGGACCACAGTAATATATATATATATAATATATATACTCATTTTTGTCTTGGATCATTTATATATCTCCTTCAGGCTTGAATTAGTCCCTCCCAGGCGGAGGGGTCAGCCACTCGGATCCTTCTTCTCAACTTTTTTCTGTCGATGGTGTCTTTCCTTCTTCAATCTGAGAGACCAGATTTTTTTACCGCGTCTCCCATCTCTCTTCTTCTGCCGTCTCCGACTGCGGCGTCCGGTGATCTCTGCTGTCATAATTCTTTGATGCAACTTTCATCCTCTCTTCTCATCACATGACCGTACCATCTAACTCTTGCCTCTCGTATTTTTTTAGTAATACATGACACTCCCAGCGTCTTTCTGATGTCCTCGTTTCTGTTCCTATCCTTCAGCGAGACTCTAAGTATCCACTGCAGCATTCTCATTTCTGTTCTATCCAGGAAGCCTTCCTCAGAGTTCCTCTCTCTTCGTCACTGTCCAAGCCTCTGCTCCATATATCATCACTGGTCTTATCATTGTCTTGTACACCTTCTTTTGAGATGAATTGGCATTTTGGCGTCACACAATATACACGTTAAGTCTCTCCACTTTTGCCAAGCGGTCTTGATCCTGTTCTTGACGTCACAACAACCCTCAGCGTTTATTAACGATCTAAGATATTTAAATGTTTCAGTTTGTTTCAATACGTTTCCAGCCCTGTCCATGACCATTAGACTCTTATCCGTTTTAAAGCAGACTATGGTTTCTGTCTTATTAATGTTTATTTTAAGGTTCTCCAATGCCCTCTGCCAATCAGTGAAGCGTGTCTGTATCCCTGCCTCCTCGTCATCTGCCACAATAAGATCATCCGCGTACAGCATATCTCATAGTGCCTCCCTTCTTACATGTTCCGATATAGCGTTCATTACTATGATAAACAGAAGAGGACTAGACCGGATCCATGATGTACACCCACTCTGATTTCGAATTTTCCTGTATTACCGATGCCGCTCCTCACCGAAGTCCTTGCTTCTTCATACATTGATTCTACCAATCGCACCATTTTCTGTAGCTCCCTTTCCCTCAAACTCCAGTAGACAACCTCTCTTGGTAGGCCTACTCTGTCAAAAGCTTTTCCCAGATCCACGAAGGTCCAGTTTCTCCTGTTGTTTCCTTCCAATATCTTCTCCTCCACCTGTCTCAGTATGAACACCGCATCCATTGTACCTCTCCCCGAAATCAAACTGGTTATCATGTAGCACAACCTGCTATCTAATACGCCTTTCAATCACCTTTTCATACACCTTTAGTCCAACCTCCAAAAGTTTAATTACTCTGTAATTCTCACATTGCATCACATCTCCTTTCTTTTGTGTAATGCTAGTATTTCGCTCTTCTTTAAATCCTGTGGCAGTCTTTCCTGTTTCATTAAGTCATTCCGAATGATGTGCAACCAGTCAATCCCATGCTGCGCCAGTGCTTTGAACATTTCAGCAGTAATTCCCGGTGGTCCCGGTGCTCTGTTGTTCTTCATCATTTGTATTGCTGTCTCAATCTCACTGCGTGTGATTTCTTTTTCTGGTTCTTCAACAAGGTGGGTTTCCTCTAGAGGCTCCATTGGAGTGTTTTCGTTTAGCAACTCCTCGAAGTATGTCTTCCATCTTGTCCTGATTGCATCCTCCTCAGTTAGGATTTTACCGCCTTTGTCCTTAAAAATATGTGCTGATTGTTTATCCTGTCTACTTCTTTGTCGTGCCTATGCTATTTTATATATCTTGTTTTCCCCTTTTGGTGTTTAATTCTTGGTATAGGCCTACACGTTGTATTGCCCTACGTTTTGCTATTGCTACAGTTCCTTTTTCTTCCTTAGACATTGCTTTGTATGTCGCTTTCAGCTACCCATCCAGTCGTGGACTATTAATTATTCTGGTAAAAATGCCAATTAGTATTAAATATTGTGGCGCCCGGGTGGGTTCCCCGGGTCAGCCTTCTTGCCTGGTCCCTTTTCCCTTCCCCGCCGGTGGCGCCCCCTGTTGGCGCGGTGTGGCCTCCTGCTTCCCCCCCGCCTTTGCCGGTAGCGCGCTTTGGGTTGCTAGCCTTGGCCTCTCTAGGCTTGGCCTCCCTAGCTTGGCCTCTCTAGCTTGGCCTCTAGGCTTGGCCTCTCTAGCTTGGCCTCTAGGCTTGGCCTCTCTAGCTTGGCCTCATTTAGGCTCCGCCCCCTTAGGCTTGGCCTCGTAGGCTTGGCCTCTTCTAGGCTTGGCCTCTCTAGCTTGGCCTCATTTAGGCTCCGCCCCCTTAGGCTTGGCCTCTTTGGAGGGCTCCGCTGATTGGCTGGGGTAGCTAAAAATAGAAGCGCTCCTGTGTAGATAAGTTTAGTTTTGGAGTAGTATTTGGTTGTGATTGTGAGATTGTCGTTGATTGTCGGCTGATGACGTCAGAGGCTTATGACGTGTTGACTAATAAAAGATCGTTACTTTAAAATTCCTGTGTTGAATCCTTCGGTGTTGACATTGCTTGCTACGGCTCATCGACCGGCAGACGAGAAAACCTTCGATAGACGACGGAGGTCGGACTTGTGCTCCCGTCCTGAGCGACACGCGCCTTCCCTCGCCATCCTGAGAGAAGCGGAAGACGCCGTTCCTGCCGAGCCCCGTTTTTGTCACAGTGGTCCCATACGTGGGGTCATCGAAAGACGACAAGACCAAGACAGAATTACGTTTTCGCTACAGTGGTACCAAAGCTGTGGGGTTTTGTTGGAGAGTTCCTGCCCGCCGACGACGCTAAAATCAACCGAAGATGTTCCAGGGAAACGACGACGACGATACGATAGCCTATCCGATGCCAGGTCCGATCCGCACGCCGGCCGAGACGTCGACGCCAGCTGCGAGGAGAGCGACGATGGGAACGCCGCCAGATGAGAACCGGTTGCTGGGTGATTTTGACGACATGCTGCTGGGAGCGACCGCCCGCGAAAGGAAGGAGGAAGAGACGGTCTGGAAGCCGATGAGATCGAGCTTCCGTGAAAAGACGGGCGAATCGACGACGGAGAAGATGAAATTGAAACCGAGCTTCCGCGAAGAGACTGAAAGACCGGACGCGCCGGGGACTTCGACGCCGAATCTGCTAGAAAGTGTCGGTAACATACTGCGAAGCCGCCCGACGCCGATGAAGCCAGGCAAGTTTGATGGGACGGGCTCTTTGGAGTCGTTCCTAGTGCAATTCGAGGTCTGCGCGAGACACAACCAGTGGACGGCCGCGGACCGGGTCGACTACTTGCGATGTTCGCTGGAGAAGGCCGCTACGCAACTTCTCTGGGACTTTGGCGCTCAACCGAGCGTAAGCTACGAGGAACTTGTCGAACGCCTTCGCCAGAGATACGGGACGGAAGGCCAGGCAGAAACCTTCCGTGCCCAGCTGTACTACCGACGCCAACGCCCGGAAGAAAACCTGAGCGACCTGCTGCATGAGATCCGACGATTGGTTGTCTTGGCCTACCCGGTGCCCTCCAACGAGACTACGCAGATCATCGCGAAAGACGCCTTCTTGGAAGCCATGAGAGACCGGGAGCTCTCGCTCAAAGTACGCGAGCGAGAACCGAAGAACCTGGACGAGGCGTACCGGGCAGCCTTGCGCCTGGAGGCCTATCAACGGACGAACGATGCCGACGATCGCCGCCGACAGCCAAACCGAGTGCGCGGGACTCAGGAAACTGATCTGAGTGCCCAGCTGCAGGCGCAAATGGACCGGTTTCTGGCGACGCAGAAGGACGAACAGCGGAGATTTCAGCGAGAGATCGAGAGAAGAATTGACCAGCAATTCCGCGAACTTCGCCAGGAAAATCCGACAGTAGAAGAGCCCTACCGAGACGCCCGGCCTGAGCGAGACCGCGCGGGCCCTCCGGAAAATCAGCGACGCTCAACGACCTGCTTCAACTGCGGACGAGCCGGTCATATCGCCCGCAACTGCCGCCAAGCTCGCCGATCCCAGAACCGCCAGAACGAGACAGCGACGACTGAGCCCGATGCTTCGACGCCACCAGACCCGGTGGCCATGAACCATACGACACGCCCGAAAGTGCCGAACCGCGCCACTAGCAACGCCGTCTACATTCGCGGAGAGATCAACGGACGACCGCAGCTATGCCTGATCGACACTGGATCGGAAGTCAGCCTGGTGCCTTCATCTACTGTCGACGGGTTAGAATTTCGCTCTTGCAATCGCGTTTTGATGGCTGCTAATGGGTCCGATATAAATGTCCTGGGAGAGGTGCGGGTGCCCATTAAGATAGAGAGGGATTTTTATATCCATACTTCTTTCCTTGTATCCGATCAGATCACGGAGCCCATGTTAGGCATGGACTTGTTACGGGAACATCGCTGCCGCTTAGGGTTTGGTATGGGATTCACTATTTGTGAGGCGCAGGCGTATCTCTTTGGTAAGGGGCAATGGGTCCACGTGGTGCCGGCGCGTGATCGTCGCCGAGGAGGTGTTGGTGGCCCCTAAATCCCAGAGGGATATTCCCATTAAGACAATGTATGGGGATCTAACGACCGTAGCGCCAGCCTGGATGACGGAGGCTAGGGAGATCCAACCTGGGGTTCATCTTGCCCGCGTAGTTGTCGGAGACTACGCCGATGCCCGGGTAAGGGTGGTCAATTTAAGTGAGGATCCGGTTCGGCTGCCTAAGAACCAGCCACTAGGGGATTTGCACCCGGTTCAGGTAGAGCTGAACCAGAGGAATCGCGAGAACGGAGATGCGGCTGACCATGCCCCTCTCTAGGCTTGGCCTCTTCTAGGCTTGGCCTCTCTAGCTTGGCCTCATTTAGGCTCCGCCCCCTTAGGCTTGGCCTCTTTGGAGGGCTCCGCTGATTGGCTGGGGTAGCTAAAAATAGAAGCGCTCCTGTGTAGATAAGTTTAGTTTTGGAGTAGTATTTGGTTGTGATTGTGAGATTGTCGTTGATTGTCGGCTGATGACGTCAGAGGCTTATGACGTGTTGACTAATAAAAGATCGTTACTTTAAAATTCCTGTGTTGAATCCTTCGGTGTTGACATTGCTTGCTACGGCTCATCGACCGGCAGACGAGAAAACCTTCGATAGACGACGGAGGTCGGACTTGTGCTCCCGTCCTGAGCGACACGCGCCTTCCCTCGCCATCCTGAGAGAAGCGGAAGACGCCGTTCCTGCCGAGCCCCGTTTTTGTCACAGTGGTCCCATACGTGGGGTCATCGAAAGACGACAAGACCAAGACAGAATTCCGTTTTCGCCACAGTGGTACCAAAGCTGTGGGGTTTTGTTGGAGAGTTCCTGCCGCCGACGACGCTAAAATCAACCGAAGATGTTCCAGGGAAACGACGACGACGATACGATAGCCTATCCGATGCCAGGTCCGATCCGCACGCCGGCCGAGACGTCGACGCCAGCTGCGAGGAGAGCGACGATGGGAACGCCGCCAGATGAGAACCGGTTGCTGGGTGATTTTGACGACATGCTGCTGGGAGCGACCGCCCGCGAAAGGAAGGAGGAAGAGACGGTCTGGAAGCCGATGAGATCGAGCTTCCGTGAAAAGACGGGCGAATCGACGACGGAGAAGATGAAATTGAAACCGAGCTTCCGCGAAGAGACTGAAAGACCGGACGCGCCGGGGACTTCGACGCCGAATCTGCTAGAAAGTGTCGGTAACATACTGCGAAGCCGCCCGACGCCGATGAAGCCAGGCAAGTTTGATGGGACGGGCTCTTTGGAGTCGTTCCTAGTGCAATTCGAGGTCTGCGCGAGACACAACCAGTGGACGGCCGCGGACCGGGTCGACTACTTGCGATGTTCGCTGGAGAAGGCCGCTACGCAACTTCTCTGGGACTTTGGCGCTCAACCGAGCGTAAGCTACGAGGAACTTGTCGAACGCCTTCGCCAGAGATACGGGACGGAAGGCCAGGCAGAAACCTTCCGTGCCCAGCTGTACTACCGACGCCAACGCCCGGAAGAAAACCTGAGCGACCTGCTGCATGAGATCCGACGATTGGTTGTCTTGGCCTACCCGGTGCCCTCCAACGAGACTACGCAGATCATCGCGAAAGACGCCTTCTTGGAAGCCATGAGAGACCGGGAGCTCTCGCTCAAAGTACGCGAGCGAGAACCGAAGAACCTGGACGAGGCGTACCGGGCAGCCTTGCGACTTGCGCCTGGAGGCCTATCAACGGACGAACGATGCCGACGATCGCCGCCGACAGCCAAACCGAGTGCGCGGGACTCAGGAAACTGATCTGAGTGCCCAGCTCCAGGCGCAAATGGACCGGTTTCTGGCGACGCAGAAGGACGAACAGCGGAGATTTCAGCGAGACATCGAGAGAAGAATTGACCAGCAATTCCGGGAACTCCGCCAGGGAAATCCGACTGAAGAAACGAGCCTACCGAGACGCCCGGCCTGAGCGAGACCGCGCGGGCCCTCCGGAAAATCAGCGACGCTCAACGACCTGCTTCAACTGCGGACGAGCCGGTCATATCGCCCGCAACTGCCGCCAAGCTCGCCGATCCCAGAACCGCCAGAACGAGACAGCGACGACCGAGCCCGATGCTTCGACGCCACCGGACCCGGTGGCCATGAACCATACGACACGCCCGAAAGTGCCGAACCGCGCCACTAGCAACGCCGTCTACATTCGCGGAGAGATCAACGGACGACCGCAGCTATGCCTGATCGACACTGGATCGGAAGTCAGCCTGGTGCCTTCATCTACTGTCGACGGGTTAGAACTTCGCTCTTGCAATCGCTTTTTGATGGCTGCTAATGGGTCCGATATAAATGTCCTGGGAGAGGTGCGGGTGCCCATTAAGATAGAGAGGGATTTTTATATCCATACTTCTTTCCTTGTATCCGATCAGATCACGGAGCCCATGTTAGGCATGGACTTGTTACGGGAACATCGCTGCCGCTTAGGGTTTGGTATGGGATTCCTATTTGTGAGGCGCAGGCGTATCTCTTTGGTGAGGGGTAATGGGTCCACGTGGTGCCGGCGCGTGATCGTCGCCGAGGAGGTGTTGGTGGCCCCTAAGTCCCAGAGGGATATACCCATTAAGACAATGTATGGGGATCTAACGACCGTAGCGCCAGCCTGGATGACGGAGGCTAGGGAGATCCAACCTGGGGTTCATCTTGCCCGCGTAGTTGTCGGAGACTACGCCGATGCCCGGGTAAGGGTGGTCAATTTAAGTGAGGATCCGGTTCGGCTGCCTAAGAACCAGCCACTAGGGGATTTGCACCCGGTTCAGGTAGAGCTGAACCAGAGGAATCGCGAGAACGGGGACGCGGCTGACCATGCCTCGCCGAGCGAGAAATTGCTCGCGGATTTGCCCGAAGAAGTGCCGCCTGAGATTAGGGAACGGTTGGGCGCTTTGCTTGCTGAATATAGTGATGTCTTTTCCGCTACTGACCGCGATTTAGGCAAAACTTCTGTATGCACCCATAAGATAGAGACCGGCGATGCGCGCCCCGTAAGACAGCCATTAAGACGACAGCCGCTGCCGCATAGGGCCACGATCGATACACAGCTGGACAGACATGCTAGCCGACGGGGTCATTGAACCTGCTGTGAGCGAGTGGGCCGCGAACGTGGTGTTAGCGCAAGAAGGACAGCTCATTCAGATTTTGCATAGACTATCGGCAATTGATTGGGATGCTGTTCCTATTCCTTCTGATAACCATGGGTGGTTTTGTTAAGAGTGGGAATGTTATTTCATGGGCCAAACAGGAGGGTTCCTCGGTAGCTAGGGCCATAGTGGGAAACGTAGTTGTGAGGTATGGGGCTCCGCGTCCAATATTGGCCGATCAGGGTACGGGATTTCGGGGAGGCCTGTTTCGGGAGGTTTATGGGATCATTCGGCGAAGAGCGTTTAGTTATCATCCCAGGGAGGGTGGCTTAAGGGGGGGCCTGCCCAAGCCCGTGAACGCCATGGTAGGGGAGGTTATAAGCAGCCGTCAAAGGGATTGGGACGAGGTTCTGCCCCATGTCCTCGCCGCCTACCGGGCTTCACTGCATGAAGCCACCGGTTTCACTCCGAACTACGTAATGTTCGGCCGCGAGACAAGAGCGCCAATCGATCTTGTCTACGGGCGACCCCCGGACGGCGAGCGTGTCGACGCTACTTACTCTTCCTACACCCGGGACTTCGCCGAACGCATGGAGAGCTCTTACCGTCTGGTGCGAGAACACCTTCGGGTTGCCGCTGAGCGACGGAAGCGCAACTACGATTTGAAAGTCCGTCCAGCCAAGTTCGCACCTGGTGACCGGGTCTGGTACTTCACGCCGCGCCGGTACCAGGGTTGGAGCCCGAAGTGGGCTCGCATGTACACGGGCCCATTCACGGTGATGGAGCAGTGCGGCCTCGTCAACTACCGGCTCCGCAAGACTGCTCGCTCGAAGCCATTCGTCGCCCACGTCGACAAACTGAGGCCTTGCTTCGAGGAAGGCCTGGAAGACGCTAGCGGCGACGCCGATCCTGACGACGATTCGATAGATTTCGTGCCGGACGCTAGCCAGAACTTTCCGCGCCCGAAGAGAAAAATTCGCCGTCCTGCCCGCTTCCAGTAAGCGAGCTGCCGTCCTCCCGAACGATGACGAACGCTGAGACTGTGACGCTTTTGAGCGCTAGCCTTGCGATTGACAGTGCCGGTCCCAAGAATGAAAGCTTGGCCCCCCCTCCCAAGGACTGTGAACTATCCTTTTTGTGTTCTTATATGATTGCTTGCTCTCCGAGAAACGGCCTTTATTGTTTTCACTGTGTCAGTCCTTGCTTATTTTCATGTGCCAAGCTTTCTTGTTGGCCCGTTGGCCGCGATTTGTGATAGAATTGTCCTCTGAAGTAGGCTTCAGAGACTTTGCTGGTCCCGAAGACCGCTCGTGTTAGCCGGACTCTGGCTGAAATTTGGAAACTTGGCCCGTTGGCCGCGCGAAATTTAGCGAGGACTTTCTGTGAAATGTCTTTAGAGACTTGGCCCGAGGGCCGCGTTGAATTCGCCAAGATTGGCTGTGACATATTAGAGATCTGGACTTTTGTTTGGCCCGTTGGCCGCGTAGTTAAGCCGTTGTTGTTGTTGGGGCTTGGGGAGCCTCGAGAGATGAGGTCATCTCTTATTGTAGCGGGGGGAGGGTGTGGCGCCCGGGTGGGTTTCCCGGGTCGGCCTTCTTGCCTGGTCCCTTTTCCCTTCCCCGCCGGTGGCGCCCCTGTTGGCGCGGTGTGGCCTCCTGCTTTCCCCCCCGCCTTTGCCGGTAGCGCGCTTTGGGTTGCTAGCCTTGGCCTCTCTAGGCTTGGCCTCCCTAGCTTGGCCTCTCTAGCTTGGCCTCTCTAGGCTTGGCCTCTCTAGCTTGGCCTCTCTAGGCTTGGCCTCTCTAGCTTGGCCTCATTTAGGCTCCGCCCCCTTAGGCTTGGCCTCGTAGGCTTGGCCTCTTCTAGGCTTGGCCTCTCTAGCTTGGCCTCATTTAGGCTCCGCCCCCTTAGGCTTGGCCTCTTTGGAGGGCTCCGCTGATTGGCTGGGGTAGCTAAAAATAGAAGCGCTCCTGTGTAGATAAGTTTAGTTTTGGAGTAGTATTTGGTTGTGATTGTGAGATTGTCGTTGATTGTCGGCTGATGACGTCAGAGGCTTATGACGTGTTGACTAATAAAAGATCGTTACTTTAAAATTCCTGTGTTGAATCCTTCGGTGTTGACATTGCTTGCTACGGCTCATCGACCGGCAGACGAGAAAACCTTCGATAGACGACGGAGGTCGGACTTGTGCTCCCGTCCTGAGCGACACGCGCCTTCCCTCGCCATCCTGAGAGAAGCGGAAGACGCCGTTCCTGCCGAGCCCCGTTTTTGTCACAGTGGTCCCATACGTGGGGTCATCGAAAGACGACAAGACCAAGACAGAATTACGTTTTCGCTACAATATGTAAATATGAGATCAGTCCTATTTTAAGTATTGCCCTCCACGACACGAAGGATATAGGTGACCAGAAGACCTACTTAGGCCAAAATACCACGGAGGACCACAACAATTTAACCAGGTCAACCCCTTACATGGCCTTACTGAATATGAAGGACATAATTTAAAAGGCCATCGAAAGAAATGAATGCTCAGTAGGGGTTTTCTTCTTGCTCGCTAAGGCGTTTGATACGGTCGATCATAATATCCTACTAAAAAAGCTAGAAAATTATAAGATTAGGAGGGGACACAGCTTAAATGGCTCGCCACATGCTTTGAGAGCCGTGCACAATAAGTCCTCTGTAATGGTAGGCTACTCTCTCTGAGCTAGGAGTAATTAAACATGGAGTTCCGCAAAACTCCAAGCTTGGACCACTCCTATTCCTGCTCTACATTAACAACTTGGCCAAAGTCCCCCCACACATTTTTTTCATATTAATTGCTGATGACGCCAACGTTTTTAACTCCAATGGTTCCTGGCAGACACGGATTCAAACTTGGAATGTTGAGCCATCCAGCATTATCTATATCAGAAGCGTGAAGTCTATTTGCATGGTACCAAGCAACTATAATAGCTGCTAAGTACCATGCAAATAGACTCACGCTTCATTTATAGAAAACTCATTTTATTTTTCTTAAAATCCCGCAGGAAAATTAACTACAGCAATAGGCCTAATCTGTATTTGTTTATTAATCATACTACCAGTACTAAAGCTGAGTCAACGAAATTTTCAGGTGTGCATATAGATCAGCACAGGACCTGGCACGTGCATATTCAATCTCTCTCTAATCATCTCCACTCTTGGATGTCATCTAATCGCCTTCTCCCTTAATGCTTCTAAGACTCAATTCATCTGGTTTGGTACCCCTCAGCAGCTCCATAAACTTGATTTTGCTCTCCTCTCTGAAAAGTTCCCACTCTTCTCTTTCTCGTCAAGTGTACGCGATCTGGGTGTTACCCTTGATAGTTCACTTACCTTTACCGATCACATCTCTAATCTCTCACGCTCCTCCTATTTTCACTTAAGGCGTCTCAGGGTCATTCGTCGTTCTGTCTCCTCCTCCATATTCACAACTTTAGTTCATGCTTTTGTATTTTCTCGGATTGACTACTGCAATTCCCTTCTTGTTGGTCTTCCTAAGGTTCGTCTCTCTCCTCTTCAGTCGGTCCTCAACACAGCTGCTAGGCTGATAGCCCGCCTTCCTCGGTACTCTCACATCTCTACCTTTATGTTTGACGAACTTCATTGGCTCCCTCTGCATGCTCGCATACAATTTAAAATCCTCTCTGATCTTCAAGGCTCAGAGGGGTCTTGCCCCGCAATATCTGGTTGGCGTAATACTTCGGCCTCACTCAGCTTCCTCCCACCGTCCACTTCGTTCCTGCAATAGACTTGACCTCTTGGTTCCCCGTAGTAGAACTGCTATGGCTCAGGTCTCGTTCCTTTGCTTCAATTGGTCCCTCTTTCTCCTTCTGTTCGCTCTAAAATTCTCTCTGGCAGTCTCTCTTCTTCCTTCGCTTTTCTCAAAACCTGTTTATTTTCGCGGGGCTTAGCACAATGGGAGCGCTTCTGAACGGTTCACCCTACGAGAGGCGCTTTACAAATACTTAAATACGATACGATACGATATTAATCAAATTGCAGCTATAACTCATTTAGAATGTGGGTAATCTAACCCATATCGCTGTAGCGTGTTCAAACTCTTGAGAATAGACCCGATTAAAGATCTCCAAATTGGTGACTTTTTTCGCCTTGAACATGTCTCCTCCCACCACACCAGTATTTGGGGATTTCTTCCCACATGCCTCAGACATTCACACGCTGTTCACTAGGAATTCAAAAGCATATATCGCCCGGTTAAAGCCAATTCTAACACTCGACGCTTTACTATGAAATAATAGTATGGAACGTATTACCAAAAGATATCCGTTTCTCCAATAGTCTTGCAGGTTTTCAAAAAGAGATTACGTGCTTTCTTCTTTCATCAATCTAAACAGCTACAGTCAGTCTGTCACCCTAAGTCCTTGTGACCGCGTGTATTTAAGGTTTAAGTTTAGTTTGCAGTTAAGATCGTGCTATCACTTACTTCTAGACTCTAGAGTCTAGACAATTTAATCTTTATTGTGTCCAATCACTACGCCCTGGTTCAATTTTTATATTTTTATTGGCTAACTTGGAAATTTTACTCTGAAATCTGCTATCTGGGTGACCCTTCCTAGCGGGATCTCCACCTATTTTTGACCTCCTTTTGTCGGCAATGTATTTGGTTACTTTATATTCTCTGGCATTACGGTAATCATTTGCTTGTAAGAAAACAAATTGAATTGAAATGAATTGAAAAATGTAAATATAGCGCCGCTTCCAGATAAACTAATCACGCTACACGAAAAGACGTAAATTAGGGCCAGTAGAAATTCACGGCAAACAAGTTTAAGAATCACGGAAGGATTTTGTAAAAATGGTCGAAATTCATGGCATAAATCACGGTTTTATTTACTGAAATCCGATCAAACAGTAACTCAATTCACAAAGAAAGGATGCTGTCGCTGTGTATAATGCTACAAAAAACCTCAGTGTAAACGTCCTGCGTCATCGAGGGGCTTTCCTGGTTTCCCTGCCTCTCGGCCTATGCTATTTATATAAAGGTTCGAATCCTTGACCTCTGAGACTACACTTTTTAATTGTTCTTCATTACCAGTGACGTCAGGTTAATGCACATTAACATCAGGCCTTGGCAGCAATGATCCTTATGTTAACGAAAACTAAAATAATATTAGGTCTAGAGGTACAAACAAGCGATTTCGCATAACGAAAACTAGAATTCAAAGTACAAACGAAATTCGGAATTAAATTATGAATTAGGCCTACTTTTTGAATTAAACTTATGAACGAAATTAGGAATTATTTCAGAACTAAGTTCATTCTAATTCTTATGGCGCTAAAGTTGAGATGAAGGCGAGTAAACTTGCACGCGATTCAAACACATAATCTATTGAAAACTTCCGATTGAGGTGAAGATGCTGCACATACCATTCTTGATATAAATGCTATCTTTTGTCTTCGTTGTCTAATAATAAATTATTGTCCCACGTACGCAGTGATATCTGTTAATAGAGTTTATCGAGAATATTAGCCATAACTCGTGCTGTTATGTTATCTGGGGGCACTAGGACCTACTGTTTCTGCTCGTTCTCTTAAGACTTTTCTTTTCTTTTTTCGAGGGGCCCTTCGCACTGGAAGCGCCTCTGATTAGGTTGTACTGTGAGAGGCGCTTTATAAATCCGTACATAGAATAGAATAGAATAGAATAGAATAAGATAGTCCGGTTTGCATGGCTGCTAATATCGCGATATAGTATCGCAACACTTGGCATCGCCGATTCTTTTTTCAATATCGCAGCGAGTATCGCTATAGTTTTATTTTATTGGTATCGCATGTGTATCAACAATATTTCTACTATATGAAATATCTTTAAAAAAATAAAGTAGTACTACTGGGCGACTTCAACATCGACCTCCTAAAGGTAGATACTCATAAGCAAACTGCCAACTTCTATAATTATTGTATGCTGGCCCATCATTTTCTCCCTATCATTACCAGACCAACAAGAATCACTGACCACTCCGCTTCTCTCATTGATAATAGCTTTACTAATGCCTGGCCACGGCCGCCCGCCTCATCGGCCATATCCCAAAGTTCGACCATTTCACCGATTATATGAAGGTTGTCCTGCACTGGCTCCCTATCCCGCAGCGGATTGTGTACCGACTTTGTGCCTTGGTGTGGAGGTGCCTTTTAGGTTCTGCTCCTGTGTATTTACAAGAGCTCTGTCGCTCTAGTCTGGGTATGCAGGGACGTAGCGCTCTCCGCTCCTCCACACATGGTGAACTTCTTGTTCTCCGTGCGCGAACTGCGCTTAGACAGCATCGTGTCTTCTCTGTTGCTGCCCCATGGTTTGGAATGAGCTCCCAATAGCATTACGCCTTATGCCTAGGGTTCACTCAGATGCGTTTTACCGTATCCTTAAGACCATCTTTTCCAGCCGGGGTTGGGTCTGGAGCACTCCTGATTAGTAACCTTGAAGGGGCGCTATATAAATCTTCGGAATGAATTAACTACTTCCTCAATAATTGCTTGTGATATATCCGACCACCTACCAATATTCGCCCATTTCAATTACGAAGCCCAGACGACTGTAAAGCCTCCTGCTGAGAATTGTAGAAAAATCACTAATGAAGGAATTAATATCTTCCAGGAGGTTCTATCTTCTACTGATTGGACTTTAGTTACAAATGCTTGCGCCAATAACGACCCGAACGAGGCTTACGATCAATTCATGGTGTCCTACAAAATAGCTTACGATGATACCTTTCCACCTGCTGTTAAAAATGGTCGGCGTGGTCCCCTTCTAAAAAACCGTGATGTCCCGGGGCCGGTTAAAATCATGCCAACGAAAAAACTCGCTATACTTAAAATATCTAAAATATCCAAAAAGCAAATTCATCACTTTTAGAAATAAATTAAAATCTACTCAAATACGAGCTGAAAAAACTATTACGCTGACGAGTTTTGTACAAAAAATAAACAGTAGTAATCTGAAGAGAACGTGGAGTCTTATTTGCTGATTAATTGGAGTAGAGAATTATGACTCTTCGGTTAACTTTTTAAATTCTGAAGGGGTTAAATTGAAAACCCGGAAGAAATAGCCAATAAATTCAACTGTTATTTTATGGAAATTGCTCAATCACTAGATAATAAAAATCCTCGATCCGACTACTCCTTTTGAAGATTACTTGAGACCTCCTATTGCTAACTCTTTTGGTCTCGGGAAACAACTCCGGATAAAATCATACTATTGGGTCGTGCAATCCGTTTATCTCATAGTAAGGGAATCGTTGACATTGACCCTTTTGTTGCTTCCCCGTCACTAATCAACGTTGCTAGGCCACTGGCTGAAATAATCAATTGTTCTTTTTCCTCTGGTATATTCCCTAACGCATTGAAAATCGCTAAGGTTGTTCCTATCTTTACAGGGGGTGTGAAGGGATGTGGCTAATTATAGACCCATCTCCATTCTCCCGTTCTTTGCTAATTTGTTTGAAAACGTAATGTCCGAAAGACAAAGCAACTTTCTGGAAAAAGCTAATATTATATTGCCATCTCAACATGGTTTTCAAGCTGGTCGCTCCCCATCTATGTCTTTGTTGAGTATCCAAGACAAAATATCTGAAGCAACAGAAAATAATGAATACTCTCTTGGAGTCTTTTTCGACTTGGCCAAGGCATTTGATACTGGAAACCATAATATTCTGCTTAAAAAGCTAAATAACTATGGCATAAGAGGAACCCAACTCACTTGGTTTGCCAGTTATCGTGAGAACCGCTCACAAGTAGGCTAGGCCTAGTGCGCTGCAACGGAGCCTTTTCGATGATGCATCCAATTAATTTTGGGGTTTCACAAGGATCGAACTTAGGACCACTAATAATTCATGATCTATATATACTGACCTACCAAACGCCTCACCTCTTATGCATTTAATTCTCTTTGCCGATGATACAAATACCTTCTTTCCCAACAGCTCCTTTTACATTTTATATCAAAACGTGAACGCTGAACTTATTCTGATTGCCAACTGGTTTCGTGCCAATAAATTATCTCTCAATCTTGACAAGACCAATTATATAGGCCTATTATTTAGGTCTCATAAAAAAGATTGTCCCTCTGACTCAAAAACACTATGCATCGATGGTAACCCAATCACTCCGGTGACATAATCCAAACTTCTAGGAGTAATATTAGACCAGCATCTGTGATGGAAAGAACATATTAATTATTAAAACAATCTCCTCCATAATAGCAAAGAATATGGGGATTCTAAATCGGTGCCTCCTATCTTCTACCACTGTGACAGGTTCGGCTAATGCTCTATTACACCCTGATTTATCCCTACCTTGGTTATTGTAATTTAATCTGGGCCTCCACGTACAAGTCAACCCTACAAAGGCTGACCATCCTCCAAAAGGGAGCTGCCGTATTCATTGTTGGCACTCCCTACGGATCGCATACCGGGTACCAACAAGTTGTTGCTTAAATTCAAATTGCTAACTGTTGAACAAAATAATTAGGATAGCGCAAGTAGAAGAATTCATGTATCGGTATGAGCGCAATCTGTTTGGCCTACCTGCTATATACCAAAAACTCTTCCTCCTTGTCTCTGAAATTCATTCCTATCCCACTAGAAGCACCATGTTGTATCGACAGCTTTTTGCCCACACAAATACTCGACTGTTTTCTATTAGGTTTGCAGAGGGAAGGTATGGGATAATATTCCCCAATCTACAGTTTTACAAATATTTAAGAATAAACTACGCCGCTATCTGATACATCAAGGCGATTGAATGTATGTTGCTCACTGTTTAGGGTGTTTAGCAAAGTTCTAGTAGTTAAGTTATTCTAGTTTTGTTTAATTCCTGTTTCCGAAAGTAAGCCTGCTGTCATTGTATTACTGAGACTTTTTTTACTTCATTACCTGGGTGGTCCAATTTAGAGGGATCAACCATTCCTTCAGAGTCCTCCACTTGGTAACCGAAACGTTGTTGAAGGAACACTACAATAATTGTTAAATATGTTGTCGGTCACAGGAAAATAAATTGAATTGAATTGATACTTTTTTAGCCTTTAACGTAAGCGATACTCGATATCAATACGTTTTTCCTGTTTGAATAAGTCGCGATCAAGAAATTGTGAGAAATAAATTACCTCTTACCACGTTTTATAATACTTAGGAAATACTATACTTTTTCCAAGTTTGTTAACAGCCCTGCCGGTTTTGATTTTCACCTTTTTGAGGAAGCTATAGGCAGATCAACATGACAAGCACCAAATGGGAAATGGCGGAGGTTGTGGTAGAATACTTGCTGGAAAATGCGAGCAATTTGGTTGCTCAGGTGCTACGCTTGCATACAGCTGGATCGTTATTTGGCGGACATAAGGGAAATGATATTAGGAGTGCGCTTGGTGTTTGGAAGGAAGGGCGAACTTCGTGCAGCTAATCGCACCCATTGCATAGGACCACAAAAGGTAATCTTACATTTTAGGCTAAGTAGTTATTGTATCGCAATTACTTTCTTAGGTCATGAACTGAAAAGAGCCTCAGAAACTTCTTAGACAGGATACTGTTCAGCACTGACTAAAAAGAAACACTTCTCAAACACTAGTCTTCTTGTTGCAAAGTTCGCAAGACCATCGCTTTCCATCTATGCCTTGATTGCACACTTGAAGCTCACATGGAACGTTGCAGACCGTGCACGTCGCCTGGTTTTAAAGCATCTTTCTACTAGTAAGCCAAATCAGTGCTGCATCCGGTGTATGGGGTGTTCCGATATCCCCAAGACTCCACGCATATATCGACGTTGTTAAATATTGCCCGACCGGCACTGTGATCTGTCAACGGTCTATCAAGTCGTGGTCTAACAGCCTACCAGCCATAGATTTATATCTGAAATTAAAGGTCTTATTTCAGAATGCAAACACAATACACAGAGCTTAATACACTTACTTTACTTCGAGCGGGCGGGAACGGTTCCTTAAATGATGTAGTGGCTAAATATCAGCTAATAATTTCTTACGCTACAGTGTATAGGATTACCTCTTTTGTCAGCTTCAACTTCACATGCTTTGTGGAAAGAATTGTTTTTCTGTGTGGAATCTTGACTGATGGAAGAAGAAATCGTATGAAAAATCTCTGGAAATGAGTGTTCTTGAAACTGAACGGAGTGATACTTTTTAGAGCACTGAAATTAATAATTATTTGGAAAACTAACGTAAGTACTAAATTTACGTGAGAACTTAAATAAGAACGATTAGTAAAATTATTTGTGAAGTAAAATTAGAACACAACAGAACTGAATTAAAAATTAATTAGGAATTATTTCTAAAAGTGAAATATCACTGGCTCCTATAGCACCAAATTAACGGGAAAGAACGATACAGATTCCCGGGCTTTTAAGAGCTATCAGTGACTAATCAGCTCTTGACAGAAAATGGAACCCTTCTATACAGTATAAAATCAATATTATAAAACTTAATTATTAATTCTCGTGTGTCCACTTACATCACTCAATCAATCAATCTTTTTTGAAACCATCAATCAGAGTAGGCCTATATACAGTCATAGATTTCACATATCAGGATGGTAACAAGGTTGCTTAAATAAGAGAGCTTAAATAAAGGATGAAGATCCCGCTAACAGGGACACCTACTTGCTAAGCCTCTAACTAACATAGTGGCAGGACGGTTAACAGCCTCAGTTTACAAGGTTACCTCAAATAGCGCAATTATCAAACTAGTATCGAGTCATTAAGCGGAAAGAAACAAACAGAAAAAACGACTTCATAACAAAATAACAGTAGGCTAGTTATTAGTGTTGTCCTTTATCAAGTAAGCGCGTAACATTTATTTAAACCATTGAAGATTTGGCACCTGTTGAATAGAAAGAGGAATTCTGCTCCAAACACCTGGGTCAGTAAATTTATGCAGAATCTTCGTGAGTTAGATTGAGCATGTATAGCGCGATAAAGTTTAGAGCTCGTAGTAAGGTGGTTGAAAGTATCCTGGAATGTTCAGAGGCAGAAGGTCATGGGTATCTCGGTACATAAAAATACCTATCTCGAAGGTCCTTATTTGATGGAACTTGAGTAAATTAAATTCCTGAAATAGTGGGCTTGTGTGAGCAAATGAAGACGCTCCAGCTATAAAAATGCGTACCCCACGCTTTTATAGTAATACTAGTTTATGGAGTCTGGATTTATAAATACCAATACGAGAGGTAGGGCTATACCTGGGAGCAATACTGTTTAGCTCGGCAGCTAGCTCGGACAGCAGAGGGGAGTAGGTGGGTGGTACGGTGGGGTATTCCAACATTTTTTGCAATTTTTGCCGATATATTTATAATGTGATCATTCCACTTGAGTTATTGATCAATGTAGCCTATAGCCTACTCCAAGAAACTTAGTGGAATTAACCTGTGATAATTATGAAATACCAGAGGGAGAGGAAGACCGAGGCCGATGATGCTGGAATGGATGGCCGACGGATACAGCGAATTAAAGGAAAGAGCACAGCAAAGAGAAAATTTGCGTCATTGGAAGTTGGAACCTGCCGAAGGGCAGAGAACTTAAAGAAGAAGAATTATGAAAGTACCATTTATAGACAGCAGCAGTGAACCACTGGGGACACATTTTTTTATGAGATTTAAATAGAATAAAGTTAGTTTTCTCCAAGTTTAGGGAAAGTTTATTAGCAGAGAACCATTCAGCTATAGAGATAAGTTCACAATAATAATCTGTACAAGAGTGTGGTAGGATTTATACGAATAAAGGACATTTGCATCGCCAGCAAACAAAATGAAGGAGAGATTAGGTGAGAAATTAGGTAAGTCGTTAATATATAAATTATGAGGAAGAGTAGGGGACCAAGATAAGAACCTTGTGGACCTCCGTATTTAACTCTTCCAAAGCCTGAGAGAGCTCCATTACAGGAGACGCATTGGAGACGGTTTTCGACATAGCTGACAAACCATGCTATTTGGGTGCCTCTGATACCGTAATTAGCTAATTTGAAGCAAGATATATCATGATTTACGGTATCAAAGGCCTTTGCTAAATCGATAAATATACCAACAGAATATTCGCCATTTTCAAACGCATTTGACATTTTATCGTACATATTCAAAAGAGGCATAAACGTAGAGCGACCCGATTGAAAGCCGTGTTTGTGGGAATATGATTCATTCATTCATTCATTCAAAAATTTATATAGCGCAAATTCAAGGTAACTACTCAGAAGCGTTCCCAACTCCAGTCCAGCCAAAAAGGTAAGTTTTCAAGTGGCCATAAAAAGTATCAGTACATAATGTGAGATTTTTCAGCCTGTCAAACATAATAGGCCTACAGTTTGTAGGGTCATCCCATCTCCCTTTTTTATAAACAGGAACAATTTTGGCAATTTTTACAGGCTGAGGTAGCCTACTACCCCAGTATTAAGGGAACAATTAATAATTTCAGCTAGTTGGGAAGTAATTAAAGGAATATAATTATGGTTTAGCAATATGGGGATCAATGTCATCAACGCCATCGGCTGACTATCACGCATAATATTGAGTGGCTCATATTGTTAATTTCCTCAGGTGAAGTAGGAAACAGGCCAAAGGTGTGAGGAATGGGGGAGTCAAGGTATTAGGTGAAGGAAAATTTAGAACTAGGAATTTGTTCGGTTAGAGTGTGAGCAATGTCGGAGAAGTGATTATTAAGAGTATTCGCCATCGTTTTGGATCATTGTTGTTGATTCCATTGATTTTGAGAGATTCTATTTTGACATCTTGTTCCCCCATTTTTATAATAGAACGAATGTGGTTCCATGTTTTCTTTAAATTATTACTCTCTGTCTCTGTCTCTGTCTCTCTCTGTCTCTCTCTGTCTCTCTCTCTGTCTCTGTCTGTCTCTGTCTCTGTCTCTGTCTCTGTCTCTGTCTCTGTCTCTGTCTCTGTCTCTGTCTCTGTCTCTGTCTGTCCGTCCGTCCGTCCGTCCGTCCGTCTGTCTGTCTGTCTGTCTGTCTGTCTGTCTGTCTGTCTGTCTCTCTCTCTCTCTCTCTCTCTCTCTCTCTCTCTCTCTCTCTCTCTCTCTCTCTCTCTCTCAGTTCCTTCCGTTTCTTCCAGAACATTGGGCGACAAGATTTCTCCATTCCGTGCGGTGCTTGCGGCCTTCTCTGCCTCACTCCACTCGATTCCCATTTCTGTTAGATCCTCCTTAAAAGTGCTCCTCCAGGTCTTATTACTATGCTATTCCTGTAGGAGATAAATTTATTTTTAGGCCTATTGGCAAGGGTTGGGGGTTTTGTATACTTTAAATGAAGTTGGGCCTTTTTCTTACTAGATTTAAGGAGCCCACATGTCATCCAAGGGTACTTGAACACAGGTTTTCCCTTATTCCTCTTAGGCTTTATCGGGAATGCTTTATCGTAATTGCGTTTGTATTCGGCCATGGACTAATCATAGGCCTTGTTAGCGTCCTTACTATAACAGGCTTCAAGTACTGGGACCAATCGGCATCAGAAAGATAATTGCCAAAGTTTGTCTTTCCCTCTTCACTAATAACCCGACAGTCATCAATAGAGGAGTTCTTACAACTACGCATTTTCAAATCACAGCAGGATAGAAAAGGCAACTGGTCAGAAATATCCTGGAATCAACTAAACTTGATCAAGCGTTTGTAAAAAATATTATCAATCAGTGTCGACGAATGAGTGGTAATTCTTGTAGGCCTGGTTATTGTTGTATAGGACGACATGCTATTAAAAAGAACTAGTGCCAAAGTGATCCTCTACCTTTTGTAAGTCTATGTTAAAGTCTCACGTAATTATTATATGTTTCTACAATTTTGGACAATAATTGATCAAGCTCAAGACAAAACTCTGCCAAACCAGAACCTGGGGGTATATATAACTCTTTTCCATAAATGCACGAATAAATACTCCCTCAAAAGTCTTGGGGCCAGGTTATTTGGTGATAGATCAAGTAATTGGAAAGTAATATCCTCTCGTATCAGTAGTTCCACTCCACCTCCTCTATTTTGTTTACCCTCAGTAGGGAGTGGCCGTTCGCGCGACCGCCAACCTTATCATAGGTCGTTTGCTCTGGCGACAACCGGAAGATGAAATTTAAAGTGGACGCCCACCCCACGAAGACGTCCAACCCACAAAGGGATTAAGCCTTCCCACGAAAAGATGTTGGCTGCCTTCCCGTGGGAAGGCACGCAACTGGTTGTCCGGCCGAGCTGACCCAGGGCAGTTGCACTTCCGGCTCGGCAGGTAATCGAGACCAGGGACTCACTCGCGAATGTCACCTTTTGGGCAGACCGCGTTGAACAGACACCTCCGTACTTGGTCTGAAATGGGTATGACCTTTTCATAAACGCAGTGCCTAGGCGTCATCCATGTCCGGTGCCATCGGACCCTCGTAGTCGACCGGCTGTAGTGGCGAAGCAAGTTAGCTGTGTATGTTGAAACACGGACCGACATAAAGGTTTCGTAGTTCTAGATTTATGGACGAGCCTATAGCCCGCTATACTTATAGTATCCATCAGAGCTGCATCGAGACATGTTTCCGTGAGAGCCAAGATAGAGACAGGGAGTAGGGTTAATAAGTCAATTATATCAGTCACTTTATATAATATGCTCCATTGCTCCTACAATTCAAGTGCGTCGTAGTGAATAGGCGGGGTTATTAATTAAAGTGGTAAAAGAATCAGGTGTAGAACAGGAACTATCCCAAGATAGGTCGGCGAAGAGGTTAAGATCAGGGTCAATATTTTTTTATTTAAGGTGCATTAATAAATAAATATGAGAATGAAGGTGAATACCCCTAGAGGTGAAACCCCTATGGGTGAAAGCCCCTAGAGGTGAAGCGACCGGAGGTGAAACGTCCAGAGGTGAAAACCCCTTGAGGTGAATCGTCCGGAGGTGAAACGTCCGGAGGTGAAAGCCCCTGATGCCCTCGAATCTACAGCTAATTGGTGTAACTTGTAACCAGTTATGTTATGTCAACTGGACTTTTGGAATTAAACGAATTTTAATTGATTGATTGAGACTCTCAAATTTTGTCAAGTAGGCTTCAGCGAAGCCATTGAAGATAGCTTCCATAATGGGCGTGAGGCTTTTCGTCAGTACTGCGACTACTCCTTCGTCTTGGAGAAATTCTGGCAAATCGTCTACTTTCATTTCTTTTTAGACATACTTCCAGTTTAGGTGGGTCCAGCAAGTAGATAAGGGTGTAGCAGAACGTGTAGTAAAGTGAACGTACCTTCAGAACGAGTAGACAGGAGAATGTCTCATAGGCCCAACACATTGACAACGGCGTTCATCCAACGCTGAGCCTATGGTGATTCGCACAATTCCCGACTGGGTAAGTCGATGTTAAGCACAGGCATTTCAAGTGAATCCACGAGTGAGATAATACTCATCAAGGCTGTTGAATGAATAACGAAACTATCTGATGATGAAGTCATTAAGAATTGATCAGATAAGAGACCTCGGAATTGGAGAATTCGTTTACCGCTTCGAAGACGATTTACTCCCACAAGTCTTTAGGGGCTACTTTTCCATTTGGTTTTAAACACACACGCACGCACACGCGCGCGCACACACGCATACCCACGCATACACACCCACAATATTAGAAATTCAACTGCGTATCGCCCCGCCAAGGCTCGCACAAACGTTCAAACCATTGAAGATTTGGCACCTGTTGAATAGAAAGAGGAATTCTGCTCCAAACACCTGGGTCAGTAAATTTATGCAGAATCTTCGTGAGTTAGATTGAGCATGTATAGCGCGATAAAGTTTAGAGCTCCTAGTAAGGTGGTTGAAAGTATCCTGAAAAGTTCAGAGGCAGAAGGTCATGGGTATCTCGGTACATAAAAATACCTATCTCGAAGGTCCTTATTTGATGAAACTTGAGTAAATTAAATTCCTGAAATAGTGGGCCACTTTAGAATCAAATTTTTCGGCTCCATAATATGGAACACGATCCAAATGGAAATCTGTCTCTCCAATATTCTATAGGAATGAAGAATTAAACCTTCCTCGTTAATTGTCAATTCAATGTTAATTAATTTGTGCGTATGACCACATGTAGTTGATTTCTACAATGTAAAGTCTTTTATCAAACTGATTTAGATAATGAAGTTTAGTTGCGCATAGCGTGAATGACCATATTACATAAGGACTAATATTACTTGCTTTGTTCCAATGGATTACTTTCCTCTAATCGCCTGTCCCTGTAGTAGTAAGTGATAATCGCTAGTTTGGTGACCCTACCCAACGGGTTTTCGGCCTAAAATTGTGGCCAATATAGCCTATGTCTAAGTCGTGCTACCACTGTGCTTGAATGATTGTTCCAATTTGTTGCAATAAAACCTTTGATTGACTGATTGTTTGATCTTGCAGCTGAATGTGGTGATACGGAGGCTGTTCGAAGCTTATTGATGTCGTCAGCGAATGTCGATGTACTGGACACAAATCATAACACTCCTTTACACTATGCGACACTAAATGGTCAAGTTGACATTGTCAATATTCTACTAAGCAAGAACTCAAGTGTTAACTCCAGAAATGCACTAGGCCAGACTTCGCTTCATCTGGCGGCTGAAATCGGACACTTAGCAATTGCACAATTGCTACTTGAGAGAAACGCAGATGTCCATGCAACTGACCAATTTAACAACACACCGATTCACATTGCAACTATGCATGACCACTACGAGCTCGTCCAGCTTCTGATGAAATATAACGACGCTGCCAACTTGGATGGTGACACGCCGCTCCATCTTGCATCTCAAAATGGCAATTTTGAAGTTGTAGAGCTTTTGTTGAGAAACAACGCGAATGCTAATATTTACAATGCTTCTGGTAAGACTCCTCTTCATATCGCTGCTGAAATGGGTTTCGTGAATATAGTCAAAGCAATGATAGATCACGAAGGTGAAGTCAATGCGGTTGACAGAAATGGCAACACTACTCTTCATCTTGCAGCAAGCAATGGCCATATCGCTGTTGTAAATGTCTTGCTCAATCAGACTACAGAAATGGACGCGCAGATTCGTACGCAACTGGCGGTGAACCAAGTTCCTGCGGAAGAATTTGAACTGTCGCAACATCCTGTTGAAAATAAAGTTGATGTTGGTCCGACTTCACTCCTAATCGCAGCGGAAGGTGGCAATGTTGAAATGGCAGATACTCTACTAAGTCAATCTTCCACCGTCAATGCAGTCTTCATTGAAGCACAAGCAACACCACTTCGCCTTGCAGCTGAGCATGGATGTGCCGAAATTGTAGAGAATTTGATGTTTAACGGTGCAAATGTTAATACGTGTAACAAGGCCAAGATGACTCCACTTCATTTAGCCTGCCGAAATGGTCACACTTCCATTGTTGAGATTTTACTCGACAACCATGCTATCGTCGATGTTACGAAACAATCCCAAGAAACACCATTTTACCTTGCAGCTAAGAATGGTCATGCAGATATCTCGGATTTGTTACTGCACCGCGGTCTTTGCGATTTCGTGCTGAGAATCGGTAATGAGACACCATTACACGTTGCCGTCAAAGAAGGTAACACGAAAGTTGTTGAGGTTATTTTGAAACACAGCTGCAGTATTTCTAGCAAAATTACAAAAGACGTGCAGGAACTTCAAGAAAACGCCAAGAACTTGATCGAAACCAGACACTTAAAACCAGTTCAACTTTTGAGATCCGATGGTCGATGCGTATCAGCTGGAATAGTTTGGGCTGATAAATGCGAGCCTCTGGAGACATGGAGAAACTCAGACGGACATACTGCTCTCGAACTCGCGATTCGTTCGATCCAACCAAAAATGGTTCAGCTTTTGCTCAATGCAGACCAATGTCCATATTCAGAGGAGCATCTTAGAAGAAGCTTTAATTGCTTGATAGAGGCGATCCTCAACTGCAAAGAAACCGTGAGACTTCGAAGTTACGATGAACAATGCGAAATAAATTGCGCAAACATCCTAATAATCGCACAAGATCTTATTAATTCGAGCAAATTTAATGTAAATCACCAGGACGTGGACGGGCAAGCTCCCCTTTACAAAGTGATGATCTTCGTAGATTCTTGGCCGATTTACACAAACTACTTGATACAATTGCTATTAGAGAAAGGCGCAGACATCAACCTGAAGGATTGTTTTGGCAAAACACCTTTGATGATTGCTTCCGAGAATTGCTCTTGCCATGCTATTCAAATTTTGTTTGACTGGGAGCATAAAGCAGGAATGAAACTCGACCTTGACGCAAGAGACCGATATGGAGCAACTGCTTTGATTAAAGCAGCTGAAAGGCATCATGCCTCAGTAGTGCAACTGCTGCTAAGCCATAAAGTCTCAGTTAATTTGCACGACTATTGCGGATTTACTGCCTTGCACGCAGCTGTCTGTGAGCCAAACACCAGCTGGTTTGATTTGCATTTCTTCTGTAAAGGGCTTCGTAAGCGAAAGTTTCACGGCGCTAAATCTCTTGAGATTAGCAGCATGGATAAGCCTACCTGGAGAAAAGAAACTGTGGATCCATACACAGTTATTGAGAGGCTACGAAAACATTTTGAATATGACCAGAAAATTTCTCGAATTAAGGAAGAATTGGTTAAATTGTTGTTGGCTAATGATGAAACTAATGTGAATGTCATAGACTTCAGAGGAAACACGCCACTTGATTTGGCAGTGAAGTCTTCCAAGCGAATTAATTCGACGATTTTGAAAGCAATTAAGAACCGCGGCGCCATTCGTAACTTACTAGAACCAAAAGAGGAAGCGCCAATCGAAGTGGCAAGAGTTGACGGCAGAGGTAGAAACCCACTTCATCGACTGGTCATCTCCCGCATTTCAGATCGGTCAGTTGAATATAAGGCTTTTACGGTAGCCGAAAGAGAACAGGACGATGAAAGATTCGACTTAATGGTACAAGGAATTCTTCTAAGACCATGGAATTTCCGGAAGTTAGCCACAGCAACAGATAACAGAGGAAGAACTCCACTTCACTACGCTGTCATGCAGGATCTAGTGAGGTTGCTATTAAAACTAGGTTCTAACGTAAATGCAGCTGACATGTACGGGAAAACTCCTTTACATTACGCAGAAACGAACGATCAGTACGAGCTTTTCGTCCAGTACGGAGCTAATGAAAACGCGAAGGACAACTTTGGAAATACACCTAGAGATCTTAAGAAGTTACGAGAATTGATGTCTATCTACGAAGACAACGCAAGGAATTCGCCAATCGGAAAACATTGGCTTTACGCGTCCAGAGATATTGCGCACGTAGACCTACTTAGAACTAATGATGTGACAGAACTATCGTGGCATAGATTGTTTGAAACGATTAGAATTAACTCCCAATCACCTCGTCCTAAAGAATCATCAGAAGAAGCCATTTGGAAGATATGGACCGAAAACGAACCTATTCGCCTCAACAGACGCCTAAGCCAACTTAAACCGTCAATACAACACTTCTTTGAGCGTTTGGCGGATTGTATAAAGAAAAAGGACTGGCGATTTGAATGCCAGCCGATTTTAGTCGGTAGCGCCGATGAAGAAACAAAAGTCGTCCTTTCAGCAGACTTTGACTTCAACTTCAAACTGAATAAATTCAGCCAACTTTGTGACCCGTTTCCACATCCATTGGCTCCAAAAGGATACTTTCAACTGAAACGGAAGCCGAATGAGGATGCAAGAATTGGGAGTGACGAGACGTTTGACAGTTTCTTCAACTTAGACCAGTGTTTGCTCACTAACGAAGTCGATTCTAGATTCAAGATAATTTTAGAAGAAGTCTTAAGTGACCCCGCTTTCTGGGAAGACGAACATCACTTCGAATGTAGCAACACAAACGCATACAAAAGTAAATCTGAAAATCTAGACGGCAAGTGTAAGACTATAGGACTAAGAATGATTAATCCCATTGAGGATGGAGAGGGTGGCTTCCTTTTTGTCAACATATCAATTGACTTCGTTGTTTGTCTTCGCATGGGAGGTTGGTGGTCAGAATACCCACTGCCAGTTGGCGTAAGCCCATATGTGAAAGCACACGGTTCTACATTCGTCTTTGATCGACCACATATCGATCCCTCTAACCCCGATGGTGTTAAGTGCATCTTTTCGGAGACATTTGCCAGAATCTCATTTGCACCAGTAGAAAGTCGAATCATAAAAGAAAGCTCGCCTTTGATAAAGGCAGCATTTATAGTCTGCAAGATAATACTTTATTCTCATTCGGAGACTACGTATCAATTGAAGACATGCCTTCTCTATTGCATGGAGACCCTTAATGCCAGAAGCGGAAGTGAAACTGGAAGCGCAGACGAAATCACTCCAAAGCAACTCCTCTTCTGGGTCGAAAGACTCATGTTTTGCTTCATGGAATTTTCTCGACGTGGCTTTTATCCGAGTTACTTCATGCCCTCATTCAAACAGCGAGTATCAGAACTGCCTACTGGATATTTCCAGAAGTGGAAAGAGGATGAGGTTAACGTTTCTTCGGAGGCGTTGGTTCCTTTCAGTTATTCTGTAGCCTATGACTTATACCTTGATCTATGTCCAGATGACACTGCAATCGACATACCTATAATAATACAAAGGGAAGGTCGCTTCACCAACAGTCTTGATGCGAATTATGACCCAACATGGGAACAGTTTGATCCGGAGGAATTCATTAGAAGGCTATCTTCGCGTAATTTAATTAATTAATGGAATTCTGGTGTAAAGCAGCTGCATTTCAAACTTTAGAAGCGCGCGCACGACCACACTACAGAGTTTACATGGTGCTCAACAAATTTGCGAGAAGGACTTGCCCAAGTTATCTACACATTAACCGCCACGGTGAAGACTCGAACCTGTCCTCTCCACATTAAAAGATGAGCGTTGTAACGAAGCGGCTACCGTGCACCGCTTGTTATTGTGATAACATGATTTCAGTACAAAAATGACGAATTTGGATATGTTTTGTCAGTATTGACTTCTTTTCTGACAACTTCTTGACAAAGTTTTAGGATCAGCCGATCTATGTTTTACTTGTGACTTTACTTCTAATCATAAAACGCCGCATCAAGAAAAACTAATCAGAAACACCCGCTGTATACATGTTTGCTAGTCTAATTACGTTCTGTAATATAGAAAAGAGAAATCTTAGGTATTCGATTGATTCTGAAGCGTTACTCTGTGAATGCTTTTTGTTAGGAAATCCGTTTCACCATAAATTCTCCATGAACAGAGCAGCAAGAGAGATTGTGTCCATCAGAAACAGTCGCTTTCCTAGCCTTCAGACTGTGGTGAAATATTTTGTGTCCCATATATACATAGGCCTATATATTTATATACACATTAAGCGTGATTAAACGCAGATGGAATTGTTAACAAAGGCCTTCAGTGCTTGCCTCCAAAAGAGAAGTGTAATTGCGTTAGTTAGTTTTAATTAAGTTGCGTTTCTTCGAGTTTTTTCGCATACTTAAAGTTCTAATTAGAGTAGCCTATAATCAAGCGCATGTGACATTGTTAGCAAAATTATGTCGTCGTTATTTGCTTCATAAACAAAAGATTATAAACACGAACTTATTAGTTGGAATGTAGTTGCCTTTTCGTGAGTTTTCATGTACTTGTTAGTCTTAATTAATCTGTTTTCCATATAGCGTTTTTATTGTGCAATTGTGATTACACTTGCATGGGCCAACGCTTGTATACAAATGAATGCAAACAGGCACTCCTACATGCATTGATTATTATACACGTGAAGTTTATAGCCTGGATGTTGTAATTATAAATGTGGCAAATCATTTGTATAGCGCCATAAACAACTGTGTGTAGTTATCTGTGAGAAGTGAAATGTCTGTCGTTAGACAACTATGTAAAAATCTCATCGTTTGAGCAATCGTCCGGTGACAGTTAATAGCAGCTGGAACGGCAAAGGTACTGCCGTAAGCTAAGCAACGGCATTGAAACGCTGAATTATTTTCGAAACTCGTTGGAATAGATGGCTATTATTGTTATAATTATTATTATTATTATTATTATTATTATTATTATTATTATTATTATTATTATTATTATTATTATTACTATTATTAGGCTATTATTGTTGTTGTTATTATTATTATTTTTTAAATTTTAAATTGACCCCGAGGTAAACATGATCCCTCAGGGACTTCAAGATTAATTAAAATGATAAAAAGTCTGGAACGGTTATTATTATTATTATTATTATTATTATTATTATTATTATTATTATTTATTATTATTATTATTATTATTATTATTATTATTATTATTGTTATTGTTATTGTTATTGTTATTGTTATTGTTATTGTTATTGTTATTGTTATTGTTATTGTTATTGTTATTGTTATTGTTATTGTTATTGTTATTGTTATTATTATTATTATAATATATATAATAATTATTATTATTATTATTATTATTATTATTATTATTATTATTATTATTATTATTATGCATTTAAACTTACTAATCGCCATTATCTACTGACCAAGCATTCTTAGCAAACTCTGGGATCCTTTTTTACGACTCTTGGGTATTTCCGGAAATTTGCTAGTTTTAATTACGTCGGTTTCCATAAATGTTTTTGCATACTTGGTTTAATTGAGATGCATCTTGATGAGTATGTTTGCATATTACTTGTTTTAGTTAAAGTGACTTTCCATAAATATTTTTGCATAGGCTACGAGCTCCAGTTTGAAGAGTATGTTTGCAAATTAATTGTTTTAGTAAAGGTGACTTTCCATAAATATTTATGCATACTTGGTTTAATTGAGTTGCATTTTGATGAGTGTGTTTGCATATTAATTGTTTTAGTTAATGTGACTTTTCATAAGTATTTTTGCATACTTGGTTTTAATTTAACTGAATTTCCATGAGTGTGTTTGCATATTAGTAGATTTAGGGTAAGGTGCCTTTCCATAAGTTTTTATGCAGACTTGGTTTTAATTGAACTAAATTTCTATGTGTATTATACAATAAATTTTGTTAATGTGCCTTTCCTAAGTATTTTTGCATACTTGGATTTAATTGAGCTGAATTTCCATGAAATGTTTTGCATAACAATGGTTTTCGTTAAGGTGCCTTTCCACAAGTATTTTTGCATACTTGGTTTTAACTGAGCTGAATTTCCATGAAAATGTTAGCATAACAATGGTTTTCGTTAAGACGCCTTTCCATAAGGTATTTTTGCATACTTGGCTTTAATTGAGCTGAATTTCTATGAAAATGTTAGCATAACAATGATTTTCGTTAAGGTGTCATTCCATAAGGTATTTTTGCAAACTTGGCTTTAATTGAACTGAATTTCCATGAAAATGTTAGCACAACAATGGCCTTCGTCGAGGTGACTTTTCATAAGTATTTTTGCATACTTGATTTAATTGAACTGACTTTTCATGAATGTGTTTGCACATTAGTAGTTTTGGTAAAGGTGGTAAAGGCAAAGGTGCCTTTCCATAAGTATTTTTGCCAACTTGGTTTAAATTGAACTGAATTTTCATGAAAATGTTAGCATAACAATGGTTTTTGTTAAGGTGATTTTTCATAAGTATTTTTACATACTTGATTTAATTGAACTGAATTTTCATGAGAATGTTTGCATATTTTGGTAAAGGTGATTTTCCATAAGCATATTATTTGCAAAATTGGTTTTAATTGAACTGAATTTCTATGTGTATTATACAATATTTTTTGTTACGATGCCTTTCCTAAGTATAATTTTGCATAATTGGCTGAATTTCTATGAAAATGTTAGCATAACAATGGTTTTCGTTAAGGTGCCTTTCTATAAGTATTTTTGCAAAATTGGCTTAAATTGAGCTGAATTTCCATGAAAATGTTTGCATAACATTGGTTTTCAATGAGGTGCCTTTCCACATGTATACTTGCATATTTAGTTTAAATTGAATTAAATTTCCATCAAAAGTTAGCATAACAATGGATTTCGCTAAGGACTCTCTCCATAAGTATTTTTGCAAACTTGGTTTGAATTGAGCTGAATTTCCATGAAAATGTTAGCATAACAATGGTTTTCGTTAAGGTTAATTTTCATAAGTATTTTTGCATACTTGATTTAATTGAACTGAATTTTCATGAGTGTGTTTGACATTAGTAGTTTTGGTAAAGGTGCCTTTCCATATTTGCAAAATTGGTTTTAATTGAACTGAATTTCTATGTGTATTATACAATATTTTTTGTTACGATGCCTTTCCTAAGTATAATTTTGCATAATTGGCTGAATTTCTATGAAAATGTTAGCATAACAATGGTTTTCGTTAAGGTGCCTTTCTATAAGTATTTTTGCAAAATTGGCTTAAATTGAGCTGAATTTCCATGAAAATGTTTGCATAACATTGGTTTTCAATGAGGTGCCTTTCCACATGTATACTTGCATATTTAGTTTAAATTGAATTAAATTTCCATCAAATGTTAGCATAACAATGGATTTCGCTAAGGACTCTCTCCATAAGTATTTTTGCAAACTTGGTTTGAATTGAGCTGAATTTCCATGAAAATGTTAGCATAACAATGGTTTTCGTTAAGGTTAATTTTCATAAGTATTTTTGCATACTTGATTTAATTGAACTGAATTTTCATGAATGTGTTTGCACATTAGTAGTTTTGGTAAAGGTGCCTTTCCATATTTGCAAAATTGGTTTTAATTGAACTGAATTTCTATGTGTATTATACAATATTTTTTGTTACGATGCCTTTCCTAAGTATAATTTTGCATAATTGGCTGAATTTCTATGAAAATGTTAGCATAACAATGGTTTTCGTTAAGGTGCCTTTCTATAAGTATTTTTGCAAAATTGGCTTAAATTGAGCTGAATTTCCATGAAAATGTTTGCACTCCTGATGCCATTTTTCCATAATTATTCCTGTCGTCTGTTTCACTTTTCACTCATCCATTCATCTCTCCGACTGCATTCCCTCTCCAGCCGTCCTATTCCTTCTCCGCAGCGTCTCTATTATAGTGTTTCTTCTCATCCTCTATATTCCTCCTCTTCCTTGTCACCTAACCATTCTTATTTAATTCCTTTTCAACCGATTCCTCCTCTCAGCCATCCTCGGCGCTCCTCCACATCAACCCCGGAATCGGCACCGATCCCATTGCAAAACTTATTTAGCGCCCAGTAATAAATCTTCAGGATTAAGTATTTGGCGACGTTTACATCGATACTCTGCGATTAGCAGCAGCTGTTGGTATTGACTGTTGAGTTCGGCCAAGCACAACATCCGTCGAGTAGAGTGGGTCAAAGGGTCAAAGTTCGAAGCAGAAGAACGGGAACTTTATATATAATAATAATAATAATAATAAAATAATAATAATAATAATAGTTATTCTTTACCTGAAGCGCCTGAGAAACGCACTGCGCTGTACATGTACATGTTATGGTGATTAAACAATTCACAAGAGCACAAATTAGAGAAGACATAATTCAACAAAGTTGCAGCCATGCAAGGCGCAAGCTGATTGTACTTTTGCTGCCACCTAGCGAATGAAGGCATCAGCTAAACCCAAGGGCCTTACGGGAATCGAACCGAGTCCGTGAAAACTTCAGGCAAGAGTGTTATCCACTATACTATCCCCCTCCCCAAGGCTTAAGGTTTCGTCTTATGCGAGAGAAGAGGATTCAACTGAAGCGGAACAAGCCAATGTACATTTCTGGTGGAATAAGTCCAATCTTCTTCTGTAAAGGCCTTCGTAAGGAACAATTAAATTTTGACGTCGATGATTTTTTTTAGAATTGCCACAGAGGTAAACCTACCGGGGAAAAATGAATCGTGGATCAATATACAACAGAAAGATCTTGAACATGACAAGGAAGCCGGTTACTCGATTTAAAGCAAAAAATGGTCAAGCTATTGTTGGTCAATTCATTCATTCCTTTCAAGAATTTATATGGCGCACCTTCAATAAGACTACTCAGGGGCGCGCCCAGTCCAATCACGCTGATACAAATAAGTCTTATGGAGCCTGCTGTAGGCAGACGAATTATACCTAGGTAGCAGGCGTATCTCCAACGGAAGTCCATTCCAGATAGAAGGACCTACAACTGAGAAAGCACAACGCTGGCAGGTTGAGGTGATAGCACGAGGGACCAAAAGCGCCCCGCTAGAGGCAGAGCGAAGGGCTCTGCGAGCTAGCACAACAGATACAGGACACCAGAGCTCACATAGATAGACTGGAGCATTGCCAAGTAGCAACGCCAAACCAGCGCAGCGATTAAGTACTTAATGCGCTGCGAAGCATACAGCCAACGCAGAGTGCCATGCATATAAGCCGAAGCAGAGGAAAACTTAGGGATAAGCCCAATTATCCGCGCTGCAGACAGAAGAACCCGGTCTAGGACTATAATTATATTCGTTTATTGAGAAAGACAACTCTAATTGGCACACCGCAATCAGTTACAATGTCAATGCAAGAGGCAAACCAATAGAGCAGCGGTAGCCCAAGCAGCTGGGGACAAGAGCGTGGACGAGGGTAGCAGCAGCAACCTAAGATAGGGTGCGAGAGACGACCCGTAGATGATAAAAGAGGAAGCCTGTGCGAAGTCGGTTGCTAGATTTAAAGACGAAATGGTTAAGCTATAATTGTTGGCTAATGTGGAAACAGTGACCCTGGAAGTGTTTAAAAGTTGTGTGAGCAAACCTCTACACTTAAATTTCCTAGAAATTTCCCGTTGTTTCGGTTAAGCGTTAAAAAACCACGTCATCACAGCAACCTAGCTAAATTTAAAACGAAATTTTAAGGTTAAAGTGTAAGCCTTCGATTTGTTACTACATGTGTTAGTAATATTATTATGTTGATATCTTTCACAGTATAGCCGCTGTCTGCTAACATAATTAATTAAGTAGGTGGTTATCCTAGCAGCTTACGGTGTAACACGAAAAATATGACTTTGCTACTCCTCCGAGAAGTGCAATGCGCAAATGGCTTGAGTAAAATCGTTCAGGCAGTTTACATTAGTCATTAGGCCTAATCGTGGCGCTATATAAATTCAGACAATAGTAAATATAGTATTGATAGTAATAATGGGCAGGGCTAGCACAATCGATTTTGTTTTTACTAAGCGCCTGTGAATAAGCTGGTTCTTGCTACTTCGCTGTTTTGGTCGTTGTAGAAATCGTAATCGTAAACTCCTAACTTCTAAAGCGCCACTCGAAAGGCAAGCGCAGGGCACCAGCCTATTCACGAGCATTCTGGGGAGAAGGAGATGCTGAGTTGGGTGTCGTCTGCGTAGAGATGGTGATCAACAGAGGATTCCATGAGATCGCTTAATGGTGTGCTATATAGGATGAAGCGGAGGGGGCCAGAACGGAGCCTTGAGGAATACCACAAGAGAGTCGGATGAGGTTGCGAACAGTGGCTGGAGGCTTTAACAGAGAAGGACCTGGAAGACAAGTAGGATTGGAACCAGCGTAGGAGAGTGCCAAAGACGGCAAACGAAGAAGATAGTCGATGAAGAAGGAGACTGTGATCAATGGTGTCGAATGCGGTGAAGATGTCGAGGAGACGGAGGCAGGAGACTTCCTGGTGGCTGACGGGAGAGACCAGTTTGTTATACAGAGAGGTAAGCAGATTTTCTGTGGAGTGGTGCGTAGTGAAACCAGATTGGTAGGGGGTTGAGGAGTGAATTAGAGGAGAAGTAGTCGTGAGCCAGGTAAGGACAATTCGTTCAGTTTACTCCGATAAATAAAGGAGAGAGTAGAGATGGGACGGTACTCCATGTCGCGATTACGATTAGTACAATGGTAGATATTCCAAGCAGACTTTCGTAGCAGCAAGCCCAGGGCAGTGACTGGGCTTGCCTACAGACTTTAAATGGGGAAGAGTATACCCTCACATAACGTAAGGTGCTGTAGAGTAGAAGGCCACATACGAGCAATGTGCACACATTTAATCAAATTTCTCTCAGCTTAGAGCTGGGAGACCAACGATAGGCTAACGATGAAATTGAGAACTGAGGTTTATCTGAGATCAACTTTCCCCACAAAACTGTGGCTTTCTAGTTGCATGTGAAAGGTCTATCCAGTGTTTGTAAAATACATTAATTACGATACATTCATGGACTCGAAGGTAGAGGTGTCAATAGCCTCATCAACAAAGAGGATATAGTGTTAAACAGCAGGCACATGTAATTCCGTTGACATACGTACACTTCAAATTAGCCACTTGTGGTTTATGCATTTAGACCAAAATTTGTTTGATGCGGACCTGTAAACCGAGAAGTGAAATTGTGATCAGTATAGGTAGGGACCTGAGAAGCTAAGATATTTGATTCGAAAACGAATCGGACGGCGGTATTCGATTCTAAACTCACGTCATGGTTTCGAAAAATGTGTAACTCTATTTTAATGTTTTATATTATTTGTGCTATTATAATTCTGTTTATTAAGATAATTAGTTAAACTGACTTTAAGCTGCCGAGAAGTTATTGGACCCATAGGCGCAACCACCCTATGGTACCCGTGGGACGCGTCCCCCCAACTTTCGAACAGCTTGGGACCCCCCCCCCAACTTTTGAAAATTGTGAGGCAAACAAGAGCCCAAAATGCACTCCATTTGGTATTAAATGCTCAAAATTGCTCCGAGCTTATGGGGCTCCGCCCCAGACCCCGTCACCCCGATGGGGGAACTTACGACGCTCCCCATACCCCCTATAGTCGTTAGGAGCTTCTTGCCTTCCGCGATCTCTTCCCTCTGTACCATTAATGCCAGTAGGGCCTATAGTACAAGGCTCTGGCCTTGGACCTACTGATTTTATCATAGCCATTTATAGCCTTAAAACTAAATACAGTAAAAACCGTCTCACTAAATATGCCGACGATAAGTCTTGCTGGTCCCTGCTTCCTGCATTGACAGCACACTTTCTGAACTTGACCATATCTCTAAATGGGCATCCATTAGCAATCTTAAATTAAACCATGCTAAGAGAAATAAACCATGTACAGAGAAATGGTTGTCAATCGACCGAGGTCCAAACCTATTGCCCTCCCTCCTCTCATCCCTGGCATCGAGTGGGTCCAGGAGATGGTTATTTTGGGTGTCACCATCTCTGATGGGATTGGCACATTGACAAAATATGCTGCAAAGCCCGAAAATCCATGTTCGGCTACGTGTTTTGGTAGCCCACGGTCAACGTCTCTTTGACGTTGTTAGAGCTACTACCCTACTACCCTCGCACGGCTACTTTATGCCTCCTCTGTTTGGTGGGGATTTGCCACTGTAGGGGAACATAAACGCCTTAACAGGCTTCCTCCCTTCCGATTTTCCTAGTTTTAACAAACACTGTTCTTGAGCTTATTCTACTCTTTTTCCGTTCAATTCTCTTAAACCCTTGTCACGTCCAGTTTATTCATATAATAAAGTCGCATTTTCACAGATCTAGATGGTTTAGGTACTTTTATATCGAAATCATCGGCGATAAATTTGAGGTAAATTAAAGCCCAAAATGTTCTCCATTGCTCAAAATTGCGTCGGCTTCTGGGGCTCCGCCCCAGACCCCGATGGGGAAGCTTACGACGCTCCCCCATACCCCCCAGGTCGTTAGGGGCTTCTTGCCTTCAGTATCGCAGCTTCAGCCTTCGGCGCTCGCAATTCCACCCCCCCACTCAGACATTCTAGTAGGTCCCCCCCAACTTCTGGACCGTGGTTGCGCCCCTGATTGGACCTATAACGATATACTGATGAGAATAATGACTATGTTACTGTGGTACTCCTGGGCTATCAAGTACAGCCTACATGGACATCCAACTAATACCCGAAGAAGCGATTCGAGTGTCGATTCGAATTAGAACTTTTACGCCGATTCGATTCGAGATTCGATTCTACTGTAAATTTGTTTTTCAGCTGGTTAGTAATCATAAGCCTTGCTGTTAAAATGTAGCCCTTTAACATTTTAACGATGAGAGTCCTCTAAAAGTGACTGTGAAGACAATACAGCTTGTTGTTAAAGTTTTAAGTGTAAACCTTAATGTATACATGCACGTTACACGATTCTTTTAGGATGTAACTGAAATCAACCCTGTATCATTTACCCTAAAACTGGACACTCCCGTTTGTTCTCGTTTATCAACTGACTGAACAAGTTCATCTGTCAACTGCGGATGGAAATCGGTTGCTTGGTCAGTGCGTGTGCGCGGAGCCCGCCTCTTGTAACTATTGTGTTTTGCAGAGTGTCAACGTAGATTGTGATCATTATACGTGGACGACTGACGTTGAATTCCGCGAGACAACGCACATTTGTGAGGACTATGATTATAGTTTGAAACAGGAGAGTGTTGATTGAGTCTATCGGATGCCTAAATAGAGCGCAAGGCTAAAAGTTGCTATTTCAAACAGACCTGGAAAGCAGATTAACATCGGCTATGTTACTGGATGTTGCCTCTAATAGCTTAACGACATAGGCCCCTATATATATTTAGCAAATTGTGCATAGGCGAATTATGTCGTAACGTCCTAACTTAGTATCCTGACAGAAATAAGAACTTTCTTGGTAAGTAGAAGAGGCGATATTTTCAAACATTTAATTACTTCATTGTAATTTTTATAGCGCGGGTTCAACACAACTACTGAAGTCCTTTCTGTTTGGCCGTGGCTGGGCTGGGAGCGCCTCTGAGTAGGTTTCTTGAAAAGGCGCTATATTCATATCCGGAATGAATGAATGAATGAACTAATCAGAAAATATAATGACATAAATAACCTTCGCAGGACCAAAACATTTTACGATACGTCGAGGTCCAAGCGGGGTATTTTTTACCCCATTAAAATGTGTAATATCTCAGCTCACAGATAAGCTACAGTAACACATGAAGTGTCGAATTACATAGACCCAAGGTCAGGGAATCCATTTCTCGTAGTGCCAATAGGGTGCAAGTGTTACTTTCCAAGATGGCGGCCAACATGGCCGCCAAACCACAAATAAATGTATATCTCAGCTCATAGTTAAGTTACCATAACAAATAGAGTGTCTAAATTAAATAGATTCAAGGTAAGCGAATCGATTTCTTGTAGTGCCAATTATTATAGTGTGTGAGTGTTACTTTCCAAGATGGCGGCCAAATATAGCCGCCATAACACACGAAATGTATATCTTAGCTCATAGGTAAGCTAGAGTAACAAATAAAGTGCCAAATTTACTAGTTTCAAGGACAAGGAATACATTTCTCGTAGTGCCAATACTGTACGACTTCTATTTTCCAAGATGGTGGCCAATATGGCCGCCAAAACACAAATAAATGCATTTCTCAGCTCATAGTTAAGTTATCATAACAACTAGAGTGTCGAATTAAATAGATTCAAGGTCAAGGAATCCATTTCTTGTAGTGCCAATCGTGTGCGAGTGTTACTTTCTAAGATGGTGGCCAATATGGCCGCCATCAAACACACAAAATGTATATCTTAGCTCATAGGTAAGCTAGAGTAACAAATAAAGTGCCAAATTTACTAGTTTCAAGGACAAGGAATACATTTCTCGTAGTGCCAATACTGTACGACTTCTATTTTCCAAGATGGCGGCCAATATGGCCGCCAAAACACAAATAAATGCATTTCTCAGCTCATAGTTAAGTTATCATAACAAATAGAGTGTCGAATTAAATAGATTCAAGGTCAAGGAATCCATTTCTTGTAGTGCCAATCGTGTGCGAGTGTTACTTTCTAAGATGGTGGCCAATATGGCCGCCATCAAACACACAAAATGTATATCTCAGCTCATAGGCAAGCTACAGTAACAAATGAAGTGTCGAATTTAATAATTTTAAGGTCAATCAATCGATTTCTCATAGTAGCAATAGTGTGGGATTGCTACTATCCAAGATGGCGGACAAAATGGCCGCCAACACACAGAAATATAATATATCTCAGATCAAAATAAGCTACAATAACAAATGAAGTATCAAAATTGATAGTTCCAAGATCAAGGAACCGATTTCTCGAAGTGGCAATAGTATGGGAACGTTACTATCCAAGATGGCGTCCAATATGGCGGCCAAAAGCAAAATATGAGCCGAGATATACAAAGTTCTGTGTTCTGGCGCCATATTAACCTCCATCTTGGGAAGTATCATTCACACACTATTTCCACTACGATAAATCAATTTCTTGACCCTGAATGTATTAAATTTGACACTTCATTTGTTATTGTATCTTACCTTTGAGCTGAGATACACATTGTTTTGTTTTTTGGCGGCCATATTGGCCGCCATCTTGGAAAGTATCACTGCCATACCATTACCTCTACCACAGTTCGAATCCCTGACCTTGAAAATATTAAATTCGACACTTCGTTTGTTATTCTAGCTTGCCTATGAGCTGGGATATGCATATTTTCGTGGTTTTGGCGGCCAATATGGCCGCCATCTTGGAAATTAAACTCTCCACATTTATGCAACTATTAAAACTTAATTCTTTGTTAGATTCAACACTTTATTTAGGATTTTAAGTTACTTCTGAGCTCAGATATTTAAAAAATATATTTTCCCTATGTATGAAAAAATAACGACATCGAGGATCAAGCGGGGTAAATATTTACCCCATGACACTTTGGACTTAAATATCTTTTCCCCACAACATGACATCATGGTGGTTATGCTGTCAGAATATGTCTGGGGTATTAACTTGTAAACACATGAAACGTCAAATTATAACTCTCTACAGTTGCTCCGCAATCAACATCGAAACACCGCTGGTCCTGCGAAGGATAAGAAAAATATATCCAACGCAATTCCCAGACAATTGTTGAGCCGTGCACCAGTTCGATCTGTTACATCATTATCGTGTTCTGTGTTTTGCAGGTAATGACCAGTGAAAGATGTAGAATACTTGGTTATGAATTGTTCAAAAATGAGTAAGAAATCAACGCCAAAGAATCCTGTTGAGTCCGCAGCTTATATCGAGAAAGAAAGATCAGCTGTTTAACTGAACTGCGAAACTGAGGCGAAGGACCTTGAATATAGGTGAATTCCTCTGGCAAAAGGAGGCTTTCGTCCAAAAAATTTAGTTTTGTATATTTTGTGCTAAAATTGATGAGTAATAATTTCTGTTTAAAATGTTGAAAAAATTATTATTCTATCTTGATGGGTTCCAGAGATATGAATTTTATAATTGTTTCTACTCGAAAGTACAATTTCGAGAAAGTTTATTATCTTAATACAAACCATAGATAGATCGCAAAGTTCATGTGTAAATTTGTCATGAAATACGTGAAATATTATTAAAATAATATTTTTTCCGTATAAAATAAGGCCCCTTTTATTGATATATGCCAAAAAATGAAAAATGAAAAATTGACACCTAATTTTTGTTTTAGCTAATTTCTTCAGTTTTATCACTGGCGTCTTCCGCCTCCTTTTGACAGAGCAGGTCACTTAATTTATTATTTTTATTATTAGGTTACGAAATTAGAAATGGATCCGAATCGAGTAAACATTTGTACACTTTTTCGTAAATTTAAGAATTGCATCACATGCCAGGACGTAAGCACAGATTCTAACACTGATGACGAGGAGCGGGATGTTCAAGACGTACGTACAGATTCTGAATCTGATGCGGAGGAGGACGTTCAGAACGTCTCTGAGAAAGATGAAGTACAATGCCTTAGTCAGCTTCACCTTGCAGCTAAACGTGGTGATACGGAGGCTGTTAGAAGATTACTGATGTCATCAGCAAATGTCGATATACTGGATACAAAGCATAACACTCCTTTACACTATGCGACTGTAAATGGTCATTGTGACGTTGTCAATCTTCTACTAAGCAAGAACGCAAGTGTTAATTCTAGAAATGCATCCGGACAGACTTCTCTTCATTTGGCGTCCAAAAAGGGCTACTTAGCAAGTGCACAATTATTGCTTCACAGCAATGCAGATGTTAATGCAGTCTACGGAGGGCAAGCAACACCACTTCACCTTGCAGCTAAGCGTGGACATACAGAAATTGTTGAGAATTTGATACTTAACGGAGCAAATGTTAATGCGTGTAATAAGGCCAAAAAAACTGCACTTCATTTAGCCTGCGAAAATGGTCATGCTTCCATTGTTGAGATTTTACTGGACAACCATGCTACCGTCGATGTAACGAAGCTATCTGAGGAAACACCATTTTACCTTGCAGCTAAGAATGGTCATGCAGGTACCTCGGATGTGTTACTGCGCCGCGGCGTTTGCGATTTCGTGTTGAAATGTGGTGATCAGACACCATTACACGTTGCCGTTGAAGAAGGTCACACGAAAGTTGTTGAGGTTATTTTGAAACACAGCTGCAGAAAATCTGGCAAATTGATAAAATGCCAGCAGAAACTTCAAGAAAATGCCAAGAGCTTGACTGAAAGCAGCGGCATCCAACCAATTCAACTCTTGAGAGCCGATGGTCGACGCGTTTCAGCTGGAATAGTTTGGACAGAAAAAAGCAAACCTCTGGAGATATGGGGAGACTCATTTGGCGATGAAACTGCTCTCGACCTCGCGGTTCGATCGATCCAACCAAAAATGGTTAAGCTTTTACTCAATGCAGACCAATGTACATATTCAGAAGACCATCTGAGAAACAACTTTTACTTCTTGATACTGTCGATTCTCCACTACGGGGTTGCAGATTGCATAAATAACAAAGAAACCGATAAAGTTCTAAGTTACGATGAACAATTCGATATGTTTTGCGAAAACACAAAAGAAATCGCACAAACTCTTATAAATTCGAGCACATTTAATGTAAACCACCAGAATAAGTACAGCTACAGGCAAACTCCCCTTCAAGAAGTTATGACAAATATTGATTATGTCTATATTGCGCCAGAAAAAAAGATTTACGTGAAACACTTGATACAAAGGTTATTAGAGAAAGGCGCAGACTTCAACATGAAGAATTCCAACGGCAAAACGCCTTTGATGATGGCTTCCGAGATAGGCGCTTGTGATTTCATTCAAATTCTGTTTGACTGCGAGCACAAATCAGGAATGAAACTCGACATTGACGCAAGAGATCGATTTGGAGCAACTGCTTTGATAAAAGCAGCTGAGGGGAATCATGTATCAGCAATGCGACTGCTGCTAAACCATAAAGCTTCCGTGAATTTGCAAGACTATTACGGATTTACTGCCTTGCACGCCGTTGTCTATGAGCCAAATACGATCTGGTTTGATTTCTACTTCTTTTGTAAAGGGCTTCGTAAGCGAAGTTTTTGCGGCGTTAATTCTCTTGAGATGAGCGGCAGGGATAAACCTAGCTTGATAAAAGAAACTGTGTATCCACGTACAGTAATTGGTCGGATAAAGAACTATCTTCGACATGGCAGGAAAACTACTCAACGTAAAAAAGAAGTGGTTGAGCTTGAATTTGGAACAGAAACCGTGGATCCACAGACAGTTATTGGCCAGCTACAGAGTAATCTCGATAAAAACGAGGAGACCATTCGGCTTAGAGAAGAAGTGGTTAATTTATTGTTAGATAATGATGAAACTAATGTGAATGCCATAGACTTCAGAGGTAATACGCCACTTGATTTGGCAGTGAAGTCTTCCCAACGAATTAATTCGGCCATTTTGAAAGCACTTAAGAATCGCGGCGCCATTCATAACTTACAAGAACCAGAAGACGAAGCGCCAATCGAAGTGGCAAGGATTGACGAGAGAGGCTTAAACCCACTTCATCGACTCATCATTTCCGGCATTTCAGATCGCCTATTTGAATATTGCATGGATGGGACCGAAAAGGAACAGGAAGAGGAACAATTCGACTTCATGGTTAATGGAATTTTACTAAGTCCCGATAGTTTCAGGGAGTCAGCCAATGCAAGAGATAATAAAAGAAGAATTCCACTTCATTACGCTGCCATGTCGCCATCCTACAATTTTTATTTACTTCGCGATCTAGTGAGGGTGTTATTAGAAATAGGTTCCGAAGTAAACGCAGTTGACATTTACGGCAAAACCCCTTTACATTACGCAGAAAAGGACGAAATGAAGTATAAGTACGAGCTTCTCGTCCACTACGGAGCTGATGAAAGCACAAAGGACAACTTTGGATATTCTCCTAGAGATCTCCAGGAGCTACGAGAATCGATGACTATCGACAAAGAAAACGCATGGAAATTGACAATCGGAAATCCAAACAAGGCTCTTTACCTATCCACAGATATTGCGCAAGTACTCAACACTAATCATGTTACAGACTTAACTAGGTGGAAACTAGTGGAAACGATTCGAATTTACTCCCAATCACCTCAAGAATCGTCAGAAGAAGCAATTTGGAAGACATGGAGTGAAAACGATTTTTTTTTGCCTCAACAGACGCCTAAGCCAACTTAGACCGTTAGTACAACACTTCATTGAGCGTTTGGCCGATGGTATAAAGGAAAAGGACTGGCGATTTGAGTGCCAGCCGATTTTAGTCGGAAGCGCCGATGAAGAAACAAAAGCCGTCATTTCAGCAGACTTTGACTTTAACTTAAAACTGATTCAATTCAGCGAACTTTGTGACCCGTTTCCACATCCACTGGGCCCGAAGGGATTCTTTGAACTGAAACGGAAACCGAATACAAAGTGTCGAAGTAACGAGAAGTTTGACTGCTTCTTCAACTTAGATCACTGTTTGTTGACTGATGAAGTCAATTCTAGATTCAAGATTATTTTAGAAGAAGTCTTAAGTGACCCCACTTTCTGGCAAGACGAACATCTTTTCGATTGGAACATGCTGCGTAAATACAGCAGTAGATATGGGAAACTAGATAGTCTGTGTAAGACTGTACGACTACGAATGATTCATCCCATTGAGGATGGAGAGGGTGGCTTTCTTTTTGTCAACATATCAATTGACATAGTTGCTTGTGTTCACGTGAAAGATTGGTGGCCAGAAGACCCACTGCCAGTTGGCATAAACCCATCTGTAAAAACGGACGGTTGTATATTCATCTTTCATCGGTCTCCTCACGATCTCTACAAGCCACGTGGTGATCACTATATCTTTTCCGAGACATTTGCCAGAATTTCATTTGCACCGTTGGAAAGTCGAATCTTAAAAGAAAGCTCGACTTTAATAAAGGCAGCATATACAATGTGCAAAATGATGCTTAATTCTGAATTGTCAGCTACTTATCAATTGAAGACTTGTGTTTTATTTTGTATGGAGGCTCTTAATGCCAGAAATGGTAGAGAAACAAGAAAATATGAAAAAATTACGCCAAAGCAGCTCGCCTTCTGGGTCGAGAGGATCATGTTTTGCTTTACGGAATTTTGTCGACGAGTCATTTATCCGACTTACTTCATGCTCTCATTCAGACGTCGATCAGTATATAATCCGAATGTTAACCGTAGGCATTTGAAAAGAAAAGATGCCGACTCTCGGTCGTCAGAGGATTTGACAGATTTCAGTTACTGTTCTGTCTTTGACTTATACCTTGACCTGTGTCCAGATGGCTCTACATTCGATATACCTACGATAGAACAAATCGAACACCGACTCAGCGACAGAAGTGACGTTGATCCGAATGGTGACCCAATATGGGAACATTTTGATCGGGAAGAATTCATTAGAACGCTATCTTCGCGTAGTTCCCACTGATCAATATAATTCTGGTGTGATTCAATACAAAGCAACTGGATTTAATATGCTCTCTATTCAAAGTTTAGAAATTCACACACGACCATGTTACAGATCATTCATGGTGCTGAGAAAATTCGTGAGAAGGACTTGCCTAAGTTCTCTACACATTAACCGTAGGCATTTGAAAAGTGAAGACTAGAACCTTTGCTCCGCACATTAGAAGACGAGCGTTGTAAGAAATCCGCTACCGTGCCCCGCGTGTTAATATGATAACATGATTTCAGTACACAGATTATGAATTTGGCAATGTTTTGTCAGTATTGTGCGTTTGGAGCGGTATTTTGTAACAGAATTGGTGTTTGGGGAGGTCTTTGCTTTGTAGGTACTATGCTTTTGGAGCGGCGCTTCTTTTGCAAGTATTGTGCGTTTCGAGATGTCCTTTTTTCTAAGTTTTTGTGCATTTTTAGCGGTATTTCAATTGTAAGAATCGTGTGCTTGAAGTGGTATTTGTTTTGTAAGTATTGCGCATTTGAGTGGTACTTGTTGTGCAAGTATTGTGCGCTTGAAGTAGTATTTTATTTCTGAGTATTGTGCATTTGGAGCGGTATTTCTTTTTAAGTAGGCTAATGTGCGTTTCGAGGTGTATTTCGCTGGGTTTAAGCCAGACTGGCGTAACTACGTTTTTTGGCATTTTGAGATAAACGAAGAAAACGAAAACTTTGCTACAATAATTTTTGAAAAAATATTTTTTCATCATTTTTTTATTTAAACAATGAAAATTATTTCTAGCTAAATGCTGAACAATAACACTCCTTTTCAAAATGCATTAAAGTATACATTGTATTGTTTACACATAACGTGATAATTATGTGGATTTTGTCAAATTTTGACAAGATGCACCCTTCTAGCAAGAGAAAATAAAATGATGAAAAAGTCATAAATTCTGTGTAATTTGCAAGATAACCACCGACAAAAAATATCTGAAGAAACATTCAGTCATACTGCACAATCTAGCACAAATTATTAATAATTATAGGCCAAGATAATAATTTTTTTGAAGATACAACATTCTGGTGTAAAATCATAAAACGCACCCTTACAAAATGGTATTAACAACTAATAACATTAGAATAACGAAAATGATATTACTCTCTCCAATTTCTACGCAAGTAAGTAAGTGGTTTAAGCTGTTTGAAGAGTAAAATAAGTAAGTAAGCATTTTTTCACGCTAATTTTAATCGCCTAAAATGCTTCATTTATGCCACAGAAACGCATCATTTTCACGTACTGCCAGAAGGACGTATCTTCTTCAAGGTGCAACCATTCTGGCATGAATACTGCTGGGTTTACATCCTTATGGAATAAATGTGATCCATAATTTGTGTTGTATCTTCGCATCAACTGGTCTTAAATGAAGCCTTATAACTACGGTCTTCTGGCAGGCATCACCTTCTTTGACGTCAGTCGATTCAATATCTTTCAAAATCTCCATTTGGCAAAAATCGTAGATACGTCGTTCTGGCTTAAAGCAAACGAAAATTTGTCTTGTCAGTTATGTGCGTTTGTAGCGGTATTTGTTGTGTGAGCGTCACTGAATATTGTTTATATTCAGCGATATTTTTCTGTCAGTATTGTGCGCTTGTAGTGGAAGACACTGGCACTGGTCGGGAGCGCCTCTGTTTTTGAGTGGCGCTATATAAAAATTCGATTGCGATTACGATTTGGAATTTCTTTGTCAGTATTGTGCGTTTGGAGCGGTATTTGTTTTGTAAGTATGTGTGTGTTGGGGGCGGTATTTGTTTTATCAGTATTTGCGTAAGAAGCGCTATTTGTTCTATCAATACCGTGTGTTTGGAACAGTATCTGCTTTGTAAGCATGTGCGTTTACGGCGGTAGTTGTTTTGTCAGTACGTGCGTTAGAAGCGATATTTGTTTTGTCAGTATTGTACGTTTGATACGGTATCTCCTTTCTTAGTAAGTCTTATTGGCTGTCTAATTGAAGTGTAGTTCACAAAACAAAAAGCTTCCCCTTGCCGAAGAGCGAAGCCTTCGACGGACTGCGAGGTCAGAGACAGGTCGACAAAGAGGACAACAAAAAAGGCTCCGCCAAACAAGTATGCACCACCTCGGTTAGAGCTGCGGTGAGGAGCAGACTCAGCAGAGATCCAGTGAAGGACAGCACGCATATAAGCGGATACAGAGACAATTTTAAGACAGACAGACAGAGACACAGACACAGACAAAGAGACAGAGAGTAGAGAGATCGTGACTCAAACAGGGAAGGGTCATAGAGGCGATGGTTAAATCTGTTGATTTATTGTTAAATATTTTTTAATTCGTGTACATGAAATTAAATGTGGGAGTTCGTTAACTTATAGATAAAGTGCCTTCTAGAATATTAATAAGAATCAAAAAAAATTCTAAATTATTTGTCAAACAAAAGTATAAGCTTTGAGCAATTCTTATCCAGTTTTCAATAGAAAAACTGATATAAAGACAGAAATTTTAAAATAGCTATAAGCGGGACATACAAACTCAAAACATAATAATTATTATATCCTCTGTAGCTTGAGTCGGCTTACTAGCTCAATTATTATTACTACAGTTAGGTTTAAATTTGAGTAGATCCAATAGACACTGCTCTTTTGTAAATGTGCCAACTGTGTCTCAACATTTTTATTGCGGTTATTTCTCGTTATTTGCGATACATAAAAATATGATTATTTATTAGGCCCACTAGGCCCTACAGTGGTCACTCATATGCCTACCACTCAGATCTAGTCACTAGTCGCTCTTAGAATCTCTTCATTAGTCATGCAGCGAAGGGCTCAAGACATAAATTTCCAAATGGTGGGTCCCTAAGTGGTGTGGCCCTGGGCTGGCACTCATATAGCCCATGCTTAAATCCGGCCCTACTCCTCGTTACAAGGCAATCATTCTAAGCAATTGGCTTGTCTTGTCTGTTATTGCAAACCTCTAAGACGAAATATACTAGTCGTTATCAATATTCCGCAAAATATGACTAAGTGTTGGATTAAAATTGCGGTGTAGGCCCATAATTATTCGTGCGCATATGAAGCGTTGCTTGCTGAAGAACAACGTCTACATGTGATGCATGTATTTAAATTAAGTGTTTTCACTTTTATTAAGTGTTTTCACAAATACATACAGGCACATGCAAGGATTCATAATGATATACATACATACATAAATACATACATATGCAAGGGTGCATAATTATATACATACATACATAAAATGTTTACCTCTATTCCGAAAGCCTTTGAAAAGCATTCTGTTCGATTAAGGTTTTCCGTCGTTAGGTCGAGAGCGCCTCTGTTGGGCTTCTCTGAAGAGGCGCTATATAAATCCGTGATTGCATTACATCCAGCCAATACACTGTCTGAAGAAACGACATACTTACTGTTCTCTTCGTGAAAGAAGGTCTCCTTATTCTGACTTCCTCTGCACCATTCGACTATTCTATTGCCTTGTGATACCAGGATTCTGCGCAGAATAGAAGCAACATCACCTTTTTAATTTGCTTAGATTTCACGTTAATAACATTTTTCCGTTTGATGTTATTTATGATAACTCGAATTTATGTTCACATAGAAAATCTTTAAGAATGTATTATCACAAATAATAAACCTTCAGAAAAACATACAACAATCAGTTTATTCTAAAGAGCTAGATTAAAGCCTGATATCGGTTACGAATATAAGACATCTAAAATGACTTACATTAAAATCTACTTCGATAGATTCGAAGGTTGGCTCTGCAACATCATGCATACGAGGCCATTTGTGCTGGTTTCATCCGGTCGCTTCGTTCAGTCGGGCGTAGGATCTTCTGGTCCCTCTTTGCCGTGTGTCAACACTAGTGCACCGTGAACTCTCGTGCGTGGTCCTTCCCTTTGGAGCAATCCTACAGCTGATAAAATATTATTCGAACTGTGCCATTAAAGCCTGCTCAAGTTCCTTCTCTAGCTATGTTAAGACCCACCTGTTCAGATCGCTTGTACAGCCATGTTATTGGCGCTCTTGAAGAGTCCCTAAAATGCCTTTATAAGACTCCACAAACATACACACATGCAGACATACATAAGCGTCTGCTGCTGTAAAGTCGACTTGAGATTCGTTATAATAAAATCTGCCTCTTTATATACCGACTTCAGCAATGCAGGGCCGGCGCCAGGGTATTTGCCGCCCTAGGCGAACCTGTCGCGCTGCGCCCCCGGTTAAGTGCGAGAACTAATTAATATAAAATTAACTAAGTTAATTTTAGAGTTATCGATAATTACAGTAACAGTCTGGAAACTGTGTTAGTTATGCAGCCTATGCTGTATGGTGTAACACGTTTAATTTAAAATGTAAATAGGCCTACATGCTGGCCTATTAAATAATGAGACAATGCTCATTTTCGTTTGAACACTTTGTAAGAAATCCTTGATGTCTGGAACTGAAGCGTCTAGTAGGTTGCTTTCGTGTACAGTCTTGACGCTTTGTAAAAGTCTCGATGATACGAATGTCATGAGATCCGCTTTTCGCAGTCTTGAATAACCCTTCATACCTTTCTCTTTAGCGATACTTCGTAATTGTTTTACTGTATTCATTTTGTATTCCATTTTATATACAGAATCTATTTCTTTAAGTCCTTTCATGAAATCAGAATTTGTATTCATTTTTAGAGTAGTCTGCGTAATTTTGTTTTTTCACACGAGCTTATATAGACCTACGACAGAGACTCGCGGAATTATCCCGACTATTACGCGATGACTCAACAGCGCGTGATCGTAAAACTCCTTAAGGCTGACGATGTATAATGCTATGGGATATTACGCGATGACTCAACGACGAGGCGGTTGAGATTATCCATACCGCGGGAAATTCCGGCAGTTTCAAGAAACGCCTACGATTATTAATAACCTAGGTTATTACGCAATACGTAAAATATAACATAGGTTATAGGAAAGTGACATTTATTTATGTAGCGCATTTGTAATGAGCTAGAGGATTTACTCTTATACTACTCAGCGGCTCTTCCGCAAGTACAGAGTGGCTAAACCCTCAATACAGCGCCGGACTAGAACCGAAATTCGGGAAGCAATGCGCTGAGGGTAAGGGGGGGCTATGTTGTAATGTTGTGTAGATACAGTATAGAAACAGACTATATTAAATGATTAATTCGTTGTTGTATGTGTTAATTAATTAGCAGCCGGTGTCCCGAGATATTCTTCCCCCCCCCAAAGCGTAACCCCCGGAAGGAATAAACCGGTTTAGAGTATCCGAGGGGATAAACCATTCTATCCCCCATCGTCATACGCATCACGATAGCCAAGACAAAAATCCAGTCAAAATCACCAAAAACGAAGTAGATTAATTTCAGGTCGACGTACAAACTAAAGATACGCAACTTAAAATATTTTATGTGTACCATAAATCAAAACAGTACGACTACGAATACACTTAGAAACCGCCAAAAATGCAAACTAAAACGAATACTGATTCAATACTCCATTTCGCTAAAAGGGGTAGTCATGTATGGGGATACTCTATTTCGTGACACAGGCATCTCTGACCAGTAGGCCTATCAATAAGGCGTCGCCTGAGAATTATCTTGTCGTATCTCCACTTTTTTTCGAAAAGCAGTTTAGAGTTGATTTGTAGCAGAATTTTTTGAATCTTTCTTCAGTTTCAATGGCTAAGAGATACGACAGGTCGTTTTAAAGATATTCAACAAAATATACTGTCGTATGTCCTGTTTTCAGACAGATTTTATCGTATCTCCACACAGCATTCGTGGTGTAGCAGTGTATGTTGTTGTATGTCCAGAGAAAGCTCGTCGTTGATTGGACGAGCAGGAGATACAACAGTATAAACCTGTGCGCTTAGCTGGATTAAAGTGTCGCATATCCAGACAATTAAAAGTTTTTAATTTAAAAATCCGGACTATATCCATGAATCTTTTAACGAAAACACTCTCTAGTAATTGATCGTTGCTTGATTTAATCATTTCATGTCTTTGTTTTTCGTAGGATGGTTCGTAATATTTGTAAATCCATTTTATACAAAATATTCTTAAATTTCTGAAAAACAGCTCTAATCGTTAATTTTTTAAATGCAGAGTCTTTATGCAATGTTGATGTTTTAATATGACGTCTGTGTGTGAACTGTAATTTGATAATGCCCTCCTTATTGCATTGAATTTCTTATTTTTCCGCAAAATGCGGCCCAAACTTCAACCTCGATTATCTCGGAATTTTGGAAAATGGAGATACGCGAGGATAATTCTCAGGCGACGAAGGATATAAAACATAGCGTTAATTAATTTATAAAAATACTATATTTGTCTTTTTCGCCAGTGATAGGAATTGGCGTCATGCAATAATGCGAGTGATACGATTGAAATCTTGGAATTAACTAATACTCGAACGAACGCTCAGGACGTTATATTTGATAACTACGAAAGTGTGGGAATTTCACCGAACCTATGAAACGACCGACATGTGACCTATGACGCAATGTGGCAAATGACTACAGTGTAATCAACGTGGATAAAGGTGGTGCACGTGATTTGTTCTAGAAGTTACATTAACTAGACTACTACTTTTGGGCCAAACCCTTCAATTATAAAAGGCAGTTTAGATTCCTCGTTCAAAACCAAAGTAATTCCAAAGTAAAAGAACAAACCGACGTACTGTTCAGAATATATTTGATTATGTCTGGGCATGAGTCCGGAATTTCCAATCTCAGCTTTCCTTGAAGTGCGTAACCAATTACTGTAGGATCGGGAACGCCTTTGTAGGGAACATTTCTTGTTAATATCTCCCACAGAACCACGCCGTAGCTGTTAAGCAGAACATCATGAGCACCAAATCAACATGCCTCGCCAACATAAGCGCCGTCTCTCAATTGATTTTATTCATGAAAAGAAACAAAAGAAACAATTAATTTTAAAAATCATATCATATCCTAACAATTACCTGTCTAAACTTTGACTGTGCCTATATTATACCCGTCTGGTATCATGAAAAGAGATAAACACCACATAGATGTGGCTATAGCATAAATATGTAATTGGCGCAAAACTGTTAAAATATATCGACATGTATTCAGATTCAGAAAGTCGTACACAATTGTTTTATCAATGTAAGCATCTTATATAGATTTACGACAATTCGAACTCCAAGTGATGCCAAGACGTTTAGTACAACGTTAGAAGATTGTTTGAACTTTGAACGCAAAGCAAAATAGAACGACTCGCCTCCAAACATCACTGGCTTTTGAGAATCTCTTATCAGTAAGAACTTCAGGAGCCGTCCATGCGTAAGTTCCAGCGGTTGACATAGTTCTTGTACCCTCGTATTCTCGTATCTGATCAAAGTCTGTTATCTTCAGCGTCTTATTGTAAGGATTGGACGATGCATCCGCTTCCATTATTACAACTAAAATAATTCGATGCAAAATGTAATTATTCATGTATGTTGGCATGCACAGGGCCGAACAAACCACTCGGGGCCATGCTAATTATAAACGGGTGGGGGTTTAAGGCTTTTCGTACTGAGCACGTGCCAGCAATACGATTTTAAAAGAAATTCGCTCGGTAATAGGAAGCCAGTGTCTCTCGCATATATTGCTATATATGCGAAAATTTCGGCTTATTGGCTACGACTCGGGCTGCGCAGTCTAGGACGGACTAGAGCAGGCGCAAAGGGAAGCCTGGCAGACCCTCACGTACTGAATTGCAATAATTTCGGCGCGTTTAGATGAACGAGTACATGAGGGTCACGGTAGCGCTGACTGATAGATTGTGTCGTATGACCCGCATGTGACGCACCTGATAGAAAAAGGACCTTGAAAGGAAGTTCACATGATCCGCCATCGACAAGTCAACGTCAAAAAGCACACCCAAAGTTGCGGATTCAATCGCAACCAATTAGACAATATCCAATCCGCACTTGTGCCACAGTGGTCCTTGTAGAAGATGCAGGTGCAAGTTCATCCGTTGAACGTCATCAACTTATTGGTGACTCCTCTCCCAAAAAAGTGACGAGTTGTGTCAAATCGGTCGTATAGATGATGTGAAGAGCGTCCCGAGTATTGACTACTGAGCCTTGGGGGACATCTAATGGCACTGGACATTTTCTGCACTCTATTCGTTCAATTAATAACGACAATAGCTTTTTACCAAATGCAGTGCTATGATGTCTACTGAATCTCATAATTTACTAGATCTAGAATTTCTAGGCTTAGAGTTGTTTTAACCGTCTGAAGAAAGGACTTCGAAAACAGAAATCTCCAATCTTTGCATAGTGCAGTTGGATAGTTGCTTTCGAAGGCTCGAAGCCCTTTTCTGCAGATTATGCCAGGAACATCAAAATAATAAGCCAAAATCGCTTCTTTGCAGTTTAATATGCTAATGGAAGTTTCCTGGATGGGATTGTTTTAACTGCTCTTTCAAGCTCCTGGCATTCCTTTGACTCCCATGTCGGAACACTTAGCGCCGCCAGGGATGCAGGTAATTGCTAAAGACGGCTGCCATGAAAACCATAAACCTAAATGCTTGATGTCACTGTGGCCCTTCCTGATAATGACTAGCAGTTAGCTGTAAAACAACTATAAGCTTTATATATATATAATGCAACTGAAATGTTTTGGAAGCGCTTTCCTGTGGATTTTCCTTTTACTGTTATCGCGCAACAGATCTGTGACATGATCGGATAGTGTCCAGTTATATAACCCTGTGCACCTCTCATATAATAGTCGGACAGCATCCGATCATGTTACCGATCTGCTGCGCAACAACCTACGACGCTGCGGATGACCTAAAAACTGCATGATCACCTATAAAGCACTAAATGATCTCATGAACTACGGCGCTATACAAAGCGTAACATTATTATTTTTTTTTACTCGAGGTATCAAGGATCCCTCAGGTGGCCTAAAAAGTCCGGAGACTGCTGGAGAAGATTATTATTCTGGAATGGTGTTGTCAGTCGTTTTGTCCGAAAAGGTTCCCCTGAACGCGACGGCATTGAAGCGTTGGACGTTTATAGAGAGTCGTTGAAACAGAAAAGACGACTCCCTCGGGTCTCCGGTTGCTAGGGTCAGGTTACGCCCCAGATCAGAAATAAAATCAAGGCCTAAGCAATTGATGGGCCAAATGTTTCGAGTGCCAACGGGACAAAGGCGTAGTTGTTGCAGAGGGACCTGATATTTGGCCTGCTTTCTTGTGACGGCGGCTTCAGCTGCCGCGCCTGCTGTTGTTGCCGTGATGGTGAGGTAAGAGGCCGCCAGCGTGTCCGTGACCGTGGCATCCCAAACCAGACAACGACCCGATCTCCATGGTATCAAGGTGAGGCCGTCTGGTCTCTTGCCATCCGATCTAACCAGCCCCGGCGGCTCCTTGATTGCCGGGTATCCGGCCTTAGTGAGTGTGCGGTGGACCACGTCATTGATGGCACCATGTTTTGCCTGTCGGCCGAAGCCCTTGAGACATGAGAGGCCGTGATGACCCAACGCAGTGACCCACTGACCGCAGGAGCATGCGTGGGGCTCACACAGGTCCGCTCCCAGCCGCAGACCCACCGCAACCCTCACAGCCTTCGTCATCCAACTTCAGACCGCACGAGGCAATCGGCAGGGCCAGCAGCCAGTCGCCCGCGTGTGGAGCCGAAACCGCCCTCAGTCTTGCCTGATCCAGCGCGTTCGGCAGCGATGTGCCGATTTCCTCCACGATGCGCTCCAGAAGCGGCCTGTCCCAGATGTTTTGACTGGCCCTTTGTTGCATCTCTGGCAGGTCCACGTCCGTCTTGGTTCGCCACTGAATCATCAGTGCCTCCAAAGGACCATACGAAGTCGAGCTCTCGTTCCCAAGTATGGCGTTCTGTATTATTATTATTATTATTATTATTTTTTTTTTTTTTATTTTTTTACCCGAGGTAGTACTAATCCCTCAGGCTATCAAAACTATTATCCGGAGAAAGGAAGATGGTTTTCTGGAACGGTTTATCCCTCGGCAAGATCCGGCTGCATAAAAGAACCACGAAAAGCGATCGCGTTAAAGCGCTGTATAGCTACTGACAAGCGCTGGAAGAGGTAGCTAGTTTCCTTTAAATCTCCGGTGGTTAGAGTTATGCGTTTCCCCAGCTCTTTGATGAAGTCCATGCCGGTGGTGTTTATAGGGCCCATGGTTTCGAACGCAACTGGCACGAAAAGGTGGGTTGACATCAGCTGACTATATTTTGCATTCTTCCTATTGGCCGCCTGCTCCGCCGCCGCGCCCGCCGTCGCCGCCGTTGAGTGCAGATATGAGGGTGCTACGGTGTCCGTCACTGTGACGTCCCATAGAAGGCTGCGTCCGCCTCGCCAGGGAATAAGCGTTAGACCATCCGGGCGCTTTCCATCCGTTCTTGACATTCCAGGAGGTTCTTTGATATTAGGGACGCCGGCACGCGAGAGGCCGCGGCTGATGAGGTCGTTCAAGATTGCGTGTCTGGCGAGCCTACCCGGTCCGAGTCCGCATGACAACCCGTGCGATCCATCCGCAGCAACCATCGCCCCGCATGGACAGATGTGCGGTTCACAGGTCGTCGCTCCCAAGCGCAGGCACACCGCGATTCTGATTGCCTCATCGTCCATCCGCAATCCACAGGACGACAGCGGCAGCGCAAGCAGCCAGTCACCTGCATGCGCCGCAGCCGCCGCCCCGAGTCTGGCCTGATGATATGCGTCATTATTATTATTATTATTATTATTATTATTATTATTATTATTATTATTATTATTATTATTATTATTATTATTATTATTATCAATATAATTATTATTATTAGTAGTAGTAGTAGTAGTAGTAGTAGTAGTAGTAGTAGTAGTAGTAGTAGTAGTAGTAGTAGTAGTAGTAGTAGTAGTAGTAGTAGTAGTAGTAGTAGTAGTAGTAGTAGTAGTAGTAGTAGTAGTAGTAGTAGTAGTAGTAGTAGTAGTAGTAGTAGTACTACTACTACTACTACTGTTAGGTGACTTGAGATCTCTGTGAACAATGTTATTTTCATGCAGATATGCCATGCCTTCAGCAATCTGAATGCCCCAGTCCTTCAGAATTTCCAACGGAAGATCAGATTTGTACGCAGAGAGAACCTTTTTTAACGATCCACCACTTGCGTATTCCATCAATATATAAACAGCAGGAGGCTCTAAACTTACGTCGTTAACGGCTATTAGATTGTTGTGTCGCAGAGTCATAATTTTACGAGAAGCAGAAAGTTGTTTTTCTGGATCCTCGTTGTTAAGCCATCTCTTCTTGATGGCGCATTTCTCCCCTTTCCAGTCGCATGGACCGTACACATCACCGAATGCTCCTTTGCCGATGAACAGAGCGTCCGAAACAAACCTCCTGAAGTTCTTGTCCTCGCAAGACATTCCATGAGCCATTGGAGAATTTTGAACTTGTTTCACTTGATTTACACTAAAATTCACAAAATGATCCTCAATTTAATTGGGCGTTTTATAAGTTTCGTGCTTTCTATATTTATTCTGGCGTTCTAGAGTTGACTGTCTTACTACTACCGTGTTTCCTATAGTTCTTGTGACATTCTATAGTCGACTGTCTTATTAACGTGTTTTCTAGATTTCTTTTGACGTTCTACAGTTGACTGTTTTATTACCGTGTTTTCTATAATAGCTTTTATGACACTGTTGACTATTTTATTACCGTGCAGTGGCGTACGGAGCTGAAATGCCGCTCGGGGCGACTACCCAAAATGCCACCCTTGGCAACTTAATTTTGGATATGCTATTTCTCTAAAAGATTGCAATTTGCATGATCTTATTACACATAGGCAGTGCCGGGGCTAGGGCCCCCCGAACCCCCCGGTTGGGGGGCCTCCAGTCTGTAAGGGGCCTCCAAATTTGGCTGTTCATTATGCCTATTTGTGACTGTTCGTTTATGACACCCACGCACCAAATCAGGGCCGGATTAAGAGTTCCGCTGGGGCCAAGAGACGAGTTAAGCCGTGATCTAGGGGCCCTAACCCCAAAGCCAAGCAAAAGCACGTGTCTCTAAACACAAAGTTCGAACCATACGTAAACGATCTTTTCTAATGAAATATTGGCTAAATAATAATAGGCCTACATGCATTTACCATTGTCATTTTGTCAATTAGAACATTGGTACTATATGATTTAATTTTTCATGATATTTAGGACCCTCAAAACGTTGTGGGGCCCTACGCCATGGCTTAGTTGGCTTATGCGTTAATCCGGCCCTGCACCGAATTATAAAAAAATGATGGAGCAACGTTCATTGATTAATTATAATATTATTGCTTCCTATAATCGTTTAAGCCTACTGAGCACAGATTCAGCACATTGAAAAGCTAATTAAAACACTTACCCCATTGTTTTTTTTGGGGGGGACGGGGGTGACCAAAAATCCAAAAAACTTGTAGGATTATTTCCAGAAACATCATACAGTCATTTTAACAACAATATCAGGAAAAAAATTGAAAATAATTCCACGCTGGCAGAGAGTTAAGAAAAATTTAATTCCACGCTAAGAGGGTTCATCGGTCCACCATGCTCAGCAGCAGGTTATCACCACTGGCAATGATTTCAACTGAAAGTGAAACTGCCCGAAAGCTGAACTATGACGAGCTATTGGGATGATTCACGGAAAAGAAGGCGAGACAAAAAAGTTTTCCTGAGACATGAGCTCGAGTATCGATGCCATTTATTGATAGGCCTAATAGGCTAGTCTACACTGTTGACTTTAAGCTGTTGTTGGTGAAAGAGCTTGGTTAAAGAGACTTGACGTTCGGTCATTCTCGTTTGTTCTCGTTTCCAGTGTATTTTTTTTAGTTAGCCTATTTGGATAATTGGGGGCCTCAAGTAAGGCTTTGGGGGGCCTCCAGGACCATAGCGCCGGCACAGCACATAGGCCTACAATTTTATTTTATAAAGTTGATAGCCTGTCTGCATTTATCACTGCATCTTTTAATTATCCGTTTTAGCCATAGCTTGCATTTTAACTTACTGAAATCTTTATTATTAGATAATAAAACATTTTATTGCATGAGTTGCGACTGTCGCTGACTCGCCGCTTCTGTTGTGGATGCGGAAGAAACAAAATATCAGTGCATAGCTGCAACACCACCTCTCTTTTGCGATTTTCTCTGCGCTTCCTATATTTAAAATTTCCTAACGGAGGCCTAGGGGCGGTATCGCAAGCCAAACCGACTTAACCAAAGTGACGGTTTCTTTCTTTTCTTCCTTCTTTTTATACCTTTCTTTTTCTCTCCTACTTTTCATTTTTATCCAACATTCACTCCATTTTTATTTTCTTCGACACCATTTTGTCGCCCCTGCACAAATGCCGCCCGGCGGCCCGGGGCGACTCGTCCCCTCTTCCACCTCCCCTTCGGTGCGCCACTGTTATCGTGTTTTCTAGAGTTGTTCTGGTTTTCTACAGTTGACTGTCTTATTATTACCGTCTTCTTACTCCTATTATTGTATTGTATTGTTTTGTATCTGAACATATATAAAGCGCCTCTCGCAGTATGGACTATTCAGAGGCGCTCTCAGTGTAGAAGCCCCGGGAAAAGAGAAACATCTTGAGGAAACGAGCAGATGAGGAAGATAACCCAGACAATAGTTTTGCACGCAAAAAACTATGGTCTGGGTTATCGTCCTCATTATTACCGTGTTTTCTATAGTTCTTATGACATTCTACAGTTGACTGTTTCATTACCGTGTTTTCTAGAGTTGTTTTGGCATGCTAGAGTCAACTGTCTTATTACTATGCACTAGTTGGTTTACTGATAATTTTTCTATTCTCAATTACATTGAACATTATTTAGGCTAGAGCAGCCTCTGATTATCTGAGTGACGCTATGCAAATTAACTTAATCAATAAACATTAATAATAAAGAACAACCAAACAATCTTTCCACATGGGTCATCACTGTCACATGAACAGGGATTTGAACCTCGAACACAAATATGAAAGGCAAACGTAGTCTATACATCGTATACATAAACTAGGCATACATACATACGAACTACGCTTAAAGTCATGAATGTACTTACATGTAACTGCAATATGTTGACTGACCTTGGAAAGTTCAGCTGAGCACACGTCTAAATTCTTCTGAACATCAAACGCAAATATCTTCCGTTGCTTTCAAAACCAGTCGAACGGTCTCCCACAGTTTTCTCAAGCAACAACATCTTCAATCTTGATCGACATCAATCACGCCTCCCGGTCGTTGATTGCTGAAGATTCAACTGCCAATAAAGTTCCTTGTATTATAGTTATGCTCAACAGTTTATATTAATCTACAGAGATGTAATCTATGAATATATTTATGTAAGTACACACACACACACACACACACACACACACACACACACACACACACACACACACACACACACACACACACACACGCACGCACACACACACACACACACACACACAGGCAAGCACGCACACACGCATAAACACACACACGCAGTTGTCCTAACATAATATTATATAACTATTCAAGAATAGAATTCGCTTGTTCTATTCCAATCTATTCTGTTCTATTTAGGGAGCATCCATATAGGACATCCGCAATTAGGGGAGTGGAGATCATTCGAATGCGGACAAGGGGGCTTTGACCAGTGCGGACGTCCGCACGTAAATTTGGCACATAGTTATTTCAGTACAACATGTGCCGTATAAAGCACTAGGCCTTGTGCCGCATAAAGCACTAGGCCTTGTGCCGCATAAAGCACTAGGCCTAACTACAAACTTAACTCATTTAAGAGATATATATAGAGATCATTTAAGAGATTTATATAGAGACACTCCAAGATTATCTACTCAGGAAAGCTTCTGACAAAAAGGAAAAGAGAACAGTCCTGAGGTTAGAGTATATGAACGGGAATTATACAGTATGCTCGCAGTCGCAGACAGTTTTAGTTTCTTCATTTCCACAGTGTACTAATCGGACTCGTCACATACTGCCTTATGGCTATAGGCTGTTGTGGATAGGCAGACTGGAATCTTGCTGCCTTGTGGATAGGCAGATTGGAATCCTAAGTGCTTGTTTAGGTTCCGCGTTCGGCCTACTTTCGGTCTAATTTACTTCATCAGTCGCTCAAACCTTTGTATTCATATGTTAACATTTAAATAGTCTATGGACTACTCCACATACAATAGCTAGGCTAGTGGACTCTTGAAGTAGGCTATAAGTTAGACATAAATATTATAGGCTACGGTGTCCGATAGGCTAACAGATGTTGTGCTGGAATCTTTGTATAGTCCAGTTCTGAAGGCGTAGGCCTACAGGAGAAGCACGTTGAAAATCCGGACTGTTCGGTTTTAGTTGCTGCCAATGTTTGTAAATGTTATTAAAATAATCGAAAACGATACAATTCCATGCGATAGACTTGACAAGCATTGCAGAAGCAGACTCGGATGCAATATACCAACGAATAGACGATTTAAAATCCGATAAAAGTAGTAAACATTCTTTAATACCGAATGAACTTTGACGTCGACTGGATGTTCCGCTAGCGAAATCCCAATTGTGGTGAATAGAGGTTGATAGTTACTAGGCCCTGAATAGGCGTTTTCCCTTTGGCACCTGCAATTTAGGCGCTTAAGGATACGTCATCAGTCATCACAGCAACCTAGCTATTCTAAAATTAACATCTGAGGGTTAAAGTATAATCCGGCAATTTTTGAATAAATATGTAAGTAATTTCATGCTATTATCTTTTATAGTAGACGTTGTCTGCCATTATAATTAAGTAGGTGGTTGTCCTAGGTGATTGCGATATAACTCGAAAAATACGAGTTTACTACTCTTTCCCGAGAAAGAGAAGTTCAATGCCTAAAGAGCTTGAGCAAAATCGTTCATGCTGCTTAATTGGTCACTAGGCCTAATCGTGCGCTATATCAATTAAGACAGTAATAATCATAGAAGTAATAGTAATAATTATAGGCAGCGCTGGCACGATCGATTTTGTTTTGACTAAGCGCCTGAGTAGCTGGTTACCGCGGTTTTGGGCGCTGTAGAAATCTCGAGATTACGATTCATCATCATCATCATTTTCGGACGCCAGCCCTCAAAGGCTCAAATCAACCATCTCCTCCACTGTCCTCGGTCACTCATTACTCCAGTGCTACTTATCCCCTCACTGCTTTTACACTCCCTTCCTCCCCTCACCTTTACTATTCTGAAATTAAATACAGCCACTTCCTCTTCCTTCCCTATTCCTTCCTCCTTCCATTACCTTCCCTTCCTCCTCATTCTCCCCCACTCCTCATCCTGCACTTCCTACTACTCCCCTCACCTCCTCCTCCTCCTCCTGTACTTCCCTTCTAAGCCTGTGTCTTCGCACTAGATAGAGGTAAAGGAGGAGGGCTACATGCGGAGTCGGATGCGAGCTCAACGAGTCTTCTAAAGGAAATAACTGAAGACGAGCATCTTATTAGTCTCCTTGATGCAAACTCCCTTCTACCAAAACAACAGGATTTAGGAAGTTTCACTCCACCGAATCTGTCTTAACACGCATTCTAATCGACATGTATGCGGGTGTTGCTCAGGGGCCTTTAACCCTTCTTGCCCTGTTTAACCAGAGTGACCCCTTCGACACTGTCGACCATGGCATTCTTCTAGCGCGTCTTTACACGTCGTTCGGGCCCTTCGGGGTTGCTGCCCTCTGTTGTGGTTGCGGGCCTTTCTCACTGGGTGTAGCCAAACTGTGGATTTTGGTTCCACCCTGTCTGACTGGTCCGGGTTCTGCTTTGGTCTTCCACATGGTTCCATATTAGGGCCTCCAGTTTACATCCTTTACACCGCTGACCAAAACCAGGTTTTTTTCTTCTGTAGGGTTACGGCGCATCAATATGCCTCTGCAACCAAGGCATATGTCCAGGGCCCAGCTTCAGGGCTATCTAACTAGTGGATGAAATGCTCCATGGCATCGGAGGTGATTGGCGCCTGGACATCATCCAACCACTTCCGGCTTAACCCGGAAAGACTCAGTTTATCTGGGCTGGAAGTCGGGGCAGGAATCCAAAGTCGATCTATTTAATCTACAGCATCGCTTTCTTGGCGTGTCTTTCTCTACCACTTTGCGGGATTTGAGTGTGACCCTGGACCAGGAATTGACCCTTTCAGGACACGTGAGGAATGTATGTCTTACGTGCTTCTACCATCTACCTGTACCTCAGCAGATTCGCTCGGTACGCCGCTCGCTAACAACTAAAGCGCTTCGACCCTGATGCATGCATTCATATGCACCAGATGACTATGGCAGTGCGTATCTATGTGGGCTTAACCCTATCGCGCATTAATCAGTCGACATCTGTTCTAAATGCCGCGGCTCGCATGATAGGCGGCATACAAAGACCATACATATATCAGGCCTTATACAGGAGGAACTACACTGGCTCCCTATGCAAAACCGCACTGAGTTTAAGATTCTAATGCTTATGCTTATTTGTCTTGTAGGCCAAGCCCCAGTTTATCTTACGGAGCTTTGTGTGCCGGTGTTATCCATACCAGTCCGTAGATTTCTTTGCTCTGCCACGCAAGGCGACCTGGCTGTCTTTATGGCTCGAACTTCCACAGTGCTCCATAAAAGCTTCACTTCTGTCAGTACAATCTTTCTGGAATACGTTGCCTAGCAACCTCCGTAATGAACTTCTTGGTCTTTCTTTGTACCTTTACCGCAAGCGTTTGAAAATCATTCTTTTCGATCGTGGATTGGTGTTATCAGGTCGGGGGCGCCTAGAGGAGTGTCTCTTGAAGTGCCGCTATGTAAATTTACGGTTACGAGTACGAATATCACAATCCAAGGAGAAGCTATCGAGCAAGTAGATCAACAAACACAGATGGCATCAACGAAAAAGACATGCAAGGAGAATTGGACGCACTTCACAAGCATTTGGAATAATGAACAGGATATGGAGAAGCAGAGAATTAACAAAGAAAAGCCAAGTTTAAAATATATCAGACGAAGATACAACCGATTTTCCTATTCTTACAGCAGAAATGAGTTGGCAGAGGAGATCGCAGGTATTTCAAGATTCCAGAAATACATGTAAGAAACGATGACATAATAATTGACAATCATTGGGTATTCAAACAACTCTGCTAGCCAAAGTCGTTCAACGAAGTCTCCGATGGTTTGGACATGTAGAGAAAATGGAGGCTGACAGAATTTCATACAATGCGCTACATGCTAGATTCGAAGAGAAAGAAACAAAGGCAGATCAAGGCTACACTGGATTGATAATATAAATGAGGACATAACATCACTAGGACTAACAATGGGCTTGATATAATAAATTATGATCGAGGAAAATGGAAATAAGTTACTTGTACCCATCGCCGCCAAATGGCTGGCGTTAGGAACTGATGATGATGATGATGATGATGATGATGATGATGATGATGAATTGACTGTTTGAAAAATGGCATCTTCTACTTACCAGAAAAATGCTTATTGCTTTCAGGATAACAGATAAGAACTATTAGAACGTTATGATACAAATCGCCTATACACAGTGTGCCTTGATCTCTCCGCCACTTGTGATTTATGCCTTAACCCTTATAGGGTCACGATATTTCTCAACCGATTTTGGTCACCGGGGGGTAAAAAAATACCCCCACTGTGATTCGCATGATTCTTATGGTAAACTCCGATTTTCAAGTATAAAACTAAAAGAAAGTTATTTATAGAAGGTACTGACATAATTATTGTTTTTATTTATGGAGCACAAGCTATTGCTGACGTCATTGTTTACTGTGTAGTAATGTATGCAGAAATTTTAGAAACAGTTTTAAAGTATCACAAGAGTTATTCATCTAATATTTATGTATGAAATGTCTGGAGCAGATGTGGTCAGAAGGAACCGGAAGACCGAAGCTTAGATCAACGTGTGCATGCATGGGTGTTTATGCGTGCATGTATGCATAAGTGCATGTACGTACGCATGTATGTAGGCATCTACATGCACATGTATGTATGGATTGAACTATGTATACATGTAGCATAAATATATATATATATATATATATATATATATATATAATAATATATATATAGAATGTTCAGATACTGATAAGGAGACATTGTAACAGCAAGACACTCATGTGTAAAGCATGCATAATGTTATGTTTATAAATTCCTGAGTAAAATAGCTATGACGTGGTGCATTTTCGTACTTTATAGCTGATTTGGGTGCATGAATAACTAATGAAACTGGATGCATTCTGTGGAGGAAACATATTTAGGAAAAGTCATAGAAGCGATTTCTTCAACTATTTTCAGGGATTAAAATTTCCGTGAAAAACCGAGATGGGGGTATTTTTTACCCCCCGGTGACCCTATAAGGGTTAAAACTCATTTGATGCGGACCTGCAAACCGAGAACTGAAGTTGTGATGACGGTAGTATCTTGCGAGCATATACGCTATATTCACTGTAGTACCGTGGATATACCGTGGATATAATATGGCCTATAGGTGTGGAGGGCGCAAGAAGAGAAAAGTAGATGTTCGAGATTAGACTGTCAGACTATTGTCTTAATCACTTTGTCTGCTGGTTTAACGGACATCGGAATGAGTGTGAAATAAAACGTTATAAACATTACAATCACTGTTTGTGATTTTAACTTTACCAGTTACTATAAGCATTGCTGTTAAAATGCAGCCGTTTAAATGAAATCCTTAATGCTTACGCTACACGATTTTGCAGCCCTAAGCGGACTCAACTCTGTTTCATTGACCCTAAAACTTGACACTCCAGTTCGTTCTCGTTTATCAACTTACAGAACAAGGTCATCTATCAACTGTGACTGGAAAGCCGTTGGTTGGACTTTGCGGGTACGCGGAGCCCGCCTCTTGTAACTATTTTGTTTGGTAACAACGTGTCAACGCAAAAATTATTATACGTGGAGTTTGAACCCACGAGATGACGCACACTTTTGAGGACAATGATTATAGTATTAGTTAGACGGAGGGGAGAGTTAAATATCGGCTGCCTAAAGAGAGAGGAAGGCCAAAATTTGTTATTTGTAACAACCTTGGTCAACCGTATAGCATCGGCTATGTAGAAAAGGATGTTGGCTCTAACGGCTTAAAGACTGTCGTGATTGAAGGTCGCCTGTCGTATGTTTACCGAGTGGCGAGGTCGACCTTCTTCTCACTTGTTCTTTTAATTGCACCTTTAGATGAAGCGTGCCTAACTTTCTAAAGAAGACTCACGACGAACTTTGTTTGATTTAGATAAGAATTTAATTAAACTACAAAGGCGTACATTAACTTCACGGAACTTCTAAGTAACGATCCTAGTTCGATCTTACTACCGACTATCTCACTGCCTGCCTCGCACGGCCTCCTCCCCAGATCGTTCCTTCGTCAGTCTCTGAATCTGACGGACCCTACTTCCTCAGATGTCGCGTCGCTCGATCGCTCTGCCCAGCTCTCAGCAACCTCTGCTCCAAGTCCAAAGTCAAAGTAAGAGTAATCCCTCTCAGTCCTATACCCTCTATAAGTATCGCTTTGCAGCGTCCAGAGTTCTGCCCTCCCCACGCCTCATTAACGTCACCTCGTGTCACTTTGCCGCGTGTCACTTTAATCGCTCGCCTGCCGAGCCGCTTCATCGTCGGAGGCATGCACCCCCCGGCGTCTTATGAATGCCATGACTCGTGTCACTTTAACCGCTCGTCTGCCGAGCCGCTTGAATGGTGTCTCGTTACACCTCGTTCGAGTGGTGTCGTTGTTGCTGGCTCAGTGAGGACTGGCTTTCGTCCGTCATTGTTCCATCTCGACGACGACGACATTATCATGATGATGATGCCCTTTCGTCGTTGTCGTCGACTTCCTCACGCGACACCTCCCTTCCCGGGGGAGGACAAAGCCAGTCATTGGTTCGCCTCCCGGCTGAGAATGATGTCGTTCCCTCCGTCGGTTTTCCTCCAGACCGTGACCGCGTTGTTCCCGTGAAAATACAAAAATAACAGCACAGTTAGAAACTAATATTTACAGCTCTTGCGGTGCCCTACATGGTAGTCCGCCTGCTCCTCAATCATAGTCTGGACAAAAGATCAGCGGGAATATTCAAGGATCCAGGTCGATATTTGAAAGAGATATCGAAGTCCTGGAGGGCTAAAGCCCACCTCGCAAGTTTAGCACTTGTAGGCGTAGAAGCAGTTAGGAAAGTCAAGGGGTTGTGATCAGAATAGAGGGTGGTCCTTGACATAAAAATCCAATTCCTAAATCTCTTCAATGCAAAGATCACGGCATACGCTTCACGTTCTACCGTGGACCAACGCGCTTGAGTATCGTCTAGTTTAGAACTCGCGAAACATATAGGACGTTCTGTTCCATCCTCTTGCACTTGGAACAAGCAGCAACCGACTGCTTTGTCTGAAGCATCAGTTGATAGACCGAACTCTTTACTGTAGTCGATTGTCTGCAAACATACGGCGTTGTTCAAATCGTGCGTAAGTTTATCTAGTGCATTTTGGTGTTCGATTCGCCAGGGTATCTTCGCGGGCACTGATTTCTGGGTCAAGTCAGTGAGGATTTTGGCTGTCTCAGCTAAATTAGGGATGAAGTTCCGAAAATAGCTGAAAAATCCCATTATTCTACGTATGTCCTTTTTGGATTCGGGTCGACTGATTTTCCCCAGACCTGCGACTTTTAGAGGGTCTGGCTTAATGTTCCCTGATCCAATTAGGTGGCCAACAAACGTTGTTTGTTGCCTAGCAAACGAACTCTTCTTAATATTCAGGGTTAGACCCGACTGTTGAATAGTCGTCAGATATTTCTCGAGGTGTTTCATGTGCTCCGGCCACGTCATCGAATGCACTGCCATGTCGTCCACGAACGTCTCAGTGAAGTCACGAATGGGATGGAGGATCTTCGACATGCACCGAATGAATGAATTTGAGGCCGATTTCAAACCAAAGGGCAACCGTACAAACTCGAATAGGCCAGCGTCGCAGACAAAAGCGGATAACCAGCGAGAGTCCTTGTGGAGCCCAATTTGGTAATAGCCTTGACGGGCGTCAAAACAGGATATGAAGTTTGCACTTCCTACTTTCTGTAATACTTCCTGGATGTCGGGGGTGGGATAGGCGTCACCCGCCGAGAACTTATTTACATATCTATAGTCAATGGCTAGTCTTAGACCGCCTTGACCTCCCTTCTTAACAATGCACACGACGGGACTAGACATTTCACTGTGAGAGGGAATGATGATGCCTAGGGCCAAAAGTTCACGGATCTGCTTCTCCACTTCCGGTTTGAGCAATTCCGGCACCTTGTAGGCTCGCAGACTCTTCGGCCTGAAATCCGTATTAACTGTGATTGTGTGCTCTAGAATGGGACAGAAACCTGGTTTGTCTGAAAAGACGTCTGGAAACCTGTCTAACAGATTAAACAGCTGTTTCCGTTCGGGTACTGTTAAGTGTGCAACGGCGTTAGGGTCTACTTGTGCACTGGGCCGTGACGGGCTAGTGTCGAAGCTACCCACCGCTTCCACGTGACCAAAGTCTTCGTCCTTCTCGAATAGAATCGAACAATTGTTGACCAACGCTTGTTGTATCCTTTCATTGTATTTGCGAATTCGATTCGCGTGTAATAGGCGGCTCTTACCCTCCCTCTCCACGATGTATGTGTAGGGTGATTTTACCTGGGTGATGACGGCCGGCCCTTGCCATTGTCCGTCTTTCTTCGCCCCCCGTGCCTCCGGTGACTGGATGATGACTTTATCCCCCACCTCGTACCGCCTGTCCATGCTTCTCAGGTTGTAATGAGTAGCATAGCGCTGCTGCTCGATGTCTGAGTAATACTCAGCATACAATTTGGACATTTCGAGGTTGTCTCTTAATTGGTCCAGATAGGCTGCGGCACCTGCGCCCAGATCTAATGGGGCATCCCGCTCCCCTGCCCATTCCTCAGAAAGGACAGATAGTGGCCCCTTGGGTAGTGTACCGTATACCAGGGTGTAGGGACTCACGTGGGTGGTTGCAGATGGACGTTCCCTTAGGCTCCATAGCACATAAGGCAGCAGTTTGTGCCACCCCTTCGGGTTGTCTTCCGCCAATTTATGGATCATGGTCTTCAGTGTTGCATTACAGCGCTCCACTAGACCTTGTGACTCGGGATGTGCGACTGGCCCGAAGCGTGGTGAACATCCCATCCGCCGTAGAAACTCTTGGGTCAATTTACTGTTAAAATTTGACCCATTATCCGACCGAATGGTTTTTGGAAAGCCAAAGGTCGTGAAGATTTGCATATAGGCATCACATGTCGCTTTTGCCGTCAATGCCTTTAGAGGATAGGCCATCGGCCATCTTGAAAATTGGTCGACCGCAACGAGAGCGTAATTGTACTCTGGTTTTGGGCTTGTAGGGTCCACGTTTGTTACTATGGGCCCAATACAATCGGCCACCAAACAACCGAATCTGGTCTCGTCGTTGCGAGGGATAGGAGTTATGGGGACACGCTGCGCTATTCGCAGCGGCGCGTGCCTTTGGCATATGTCACATGATTCGCAATACTCCTTCACTATGTTCTCCATGTTGGGAAACCAGAAATTCAGCTTAATTCGGTCCTTAGTCGTTTTCAGCGCCATATGACCTGCGAACGCAGCGTCATGGGCTAAGCTTAAGACTTTGTCTATTCTCTCCTTGGGCAAGCAAAGTTGCTTCACCGAATGTCCGGCTATTTTGTCTTTATGGAAGAGCAAATTATCTTCCACGAAGAAGTTCTTTGCCTCGTTTTTCCCATGGGCCAAGAATGGTGCTAAGGTCGAACATTGTGCTTGTTCGGCCGCCATCCTGTTTCTGCTTACTTTGGCCTCTTCTCTGGGTGGGGGTGGTATCTCTGGATTGAAGAATTGCTCTTCGGCCTCCGTCTCTCCGGGACTGGTTCCTATTGTGCTATCACTGTTCACTTGGGCGACAGTGAAGAAGCCTTCTCCTATCAGTGACCGCAGTCCCTCTACCTCCTCCCCTCCGTCTTCTTCCTCCCCTGTCTCTGTACTTGCGGCCGCTTGCACCTCTGAAATTTGAGCTATTTCAGGTGCGTTTACCGCGTGCCTCGAGTACAGTGCTGTCTCGCGCAGCAAGTCGGCTGTGGTGGGCGTGATAATTAGCGGTTCATTAAGGTCTTTGATGAGCGCCGCCCATATCCGCACATCGGGGGCGTAGTTTACCTCCCCTTCCCCGTTCTCGTCGGCCTGAGACCCCTTTAGTCTCAGCCGCACCACGTCCACAATCATGGGTCGTCCATTCAGACCCTTCACCTCTATTTGTTTAACTACAGGTAGGTTGAGCGGCCTGATTAGATCAGCACGTGCGCAATTATATTCGGCACCACTATCGATCAAGGCTGATGTGACTGGGAGTCCTGGGATGTACACCTCCATGTACTCCCTCACATACGTCTCCTCCACGTCAATGCATTCCGGACTTGCCGGCCATGCGTGCCGGTTTAACTCCTGGGCCAGAGGCAGTCCGTCTTGTTGCGCCCCGCTTTGTCTACCTCCCTGTCTGTCTATTGCATTGGACACGGTTGGTTGAACTGCGCATGCATTCACCTGTTTGCCTTTGTTCTGTTTACTCTTCGTACACATGTTGGCCCTGTGATCTGGAGATAAGCACAGAAAGCAAAGGCCTCGTCTCCTAATCTCTTCGGGGGTGGGACGTCCGTCAGTCCTGTTATTTGTCTGTGTCCCTCCCTGTCGGTCAGTCCACTTGTCCGTTTGTTTAGCTGTCGTCTGTGGAGGCGCTGGCGCTTTCGCGTAGCGTGACTCCGTCTTGCCTGTGCCTGGACCATGTCTCACATAGTCGTTTTCCCAGGGGTGTGTGGCGGTGTAAGTGTCGGCCGCTGTAGCCAACTCTCTATGCCCTAACCAAGTCTGATGTTCTTGACTGAGGATGAAGTTCAGACATCCTCTAGGCAACATTTCCTTCATCTTGTCAGCGATCAAAAGGCTCGTAACATCATCAAAAGTCAATGCCTGACGATCTTGCAAATAGTACGAGAGTAGGTTATGTAATCTCGAAGCTAATGTAGTATACGATTCATCTGGCGCCTTTTTGGCGTTCATAAATCGCTCTCTCAAAGAGACTGCGCTCACCTTGAACTCTCTTAATAAGAAGGTTTTTAGACTACCATAATTATCGAGTTCCTCCTGTGTGAGTCTGGCCGTTAGTGATTTGGCCTGGGTGTCTAGACAGGTCAATAGTAATCTGCTGCGAAGGTCGGCTGGGACATCACAAGATTCGAATAGTCTTTCGCAGTGCACGAAAAACCCAGGGATTTGCGCATGGTCGCTTGGGAATTTGGGTAGGAGTCCCCGCAAACTTTCACTATAGGTTTTCATCCGTCCTACGATCGAATGTCTTAAACCATAATCCCGTTCATCCCTGTCTCTTCTCTCTGCTTCCCTTGCCTCTCGGATTTCCTTCTCTGTCTTCTCTGCCTTCTCCTTTTCTTCTCTCCTCCGCTTCTCCTCAAGAAGCCTTCCTCCTTTTCTTCTCTCCTCCTTTTCTTCTCTCCTCAGCCTCTCGGCCTCCTCCTTTTCTTCTCTCCGCCGCTGCTCGTCAAGAAGCCTCAGCCTCTCCGCTTCCTCCTTTTCTTCTCTCAGCTTCTCGGCCTCCTCCTTTTCTTCTCTCCTCCGCTGCTCCTCAAGAAGCCTCAGCCTCTCAGCTTCCTCCTTTTCTTCTCTCCGCCGCTGCTCTCTCGGCCTCCTCCCTTTCTTCTCTCCTCAGCCTCTTGGCCTCCTCCTTTTCTTCTCTCCGCCGCTGCTCGTCAAGAAGCCTCAGCCTCTCAGCTTCCTCCTTTTCTTCTCTCCTCCGCTTCTCTTTCTTCCTCCTCTTTTCTTCTCTCCGCTCTCTCTGCTTCCTCTCTCTCGTATCTTAATCGTTTTAATTCGATCAGCTGCAGTTGCACTGCCGCGCTAATGCTACTTTCTACACTACCCTCACTTACTTCCTCACTTACTTCTGGCGGGGTCTCCCGTCCAGAAACGATTATTTCGGCACTTGCCTCTCGTAGTTGGTCCATACTCATGGAATCCAATTCCTCCTCTCCTAGTCCCATCTTTATTAGATAAGCGACTAGCCTGTGATGGGGCATATTCTGCACCTTCACTCTTTTACCAACCGACAACTTATCCATCTTCTAACAGTCCGCTCACTAATAGAAAACGATAAGTAAGTAAGAGGAGAGTCACCGATGGTCAGAAATCAAAGAAAACAATGTCCTAAAATTCTACCATACATGCAACAACAATCCTACCACGCACACAACAAGAACAGCAATAAGAAAAAGGAGCTACGCAAAGCCTCGGCTATTCGCACGCCAATCCTTATCCAGACCTCAACCGCAATCTCACAGATTTCCACGACTACCAGTAAGGACTTACCCTCTGTGTACGTCGAGCGTGCTCCGTCTTTTGATATCTTGGTTGATCCGCTGTCCTCCGTTGCCACTCCCGTCCGTCGTTGCTAGCGATGGCCGGTCGTCCGCTGGCACTCTTGTTCCTCGTCTCCTCGTCCTTGCCTGTTGCTGTCGGTCCGTTCGAGTCCTTCGTCCTCGGATTCCGGCACTCGTCTTCTCCAGTTGCGAGGGGTTGTATTCGCCGCTGGTCCCGATCTGTTGAGGTTCTTCCGTTCCTGGTTCCGCTGCTGGTCGTGACGTCCTCGATTGAAATCCTGTCGACTGCGCCAATGTCGTGATTGAAGGTCGCCTGTCGTATGTTTACCGAGTGGCGAGGTCGACCTTCTTCTCACTTGTTCTTTTAATTGCACCTTTAGATAAAGCGTGCCTAACTTTCTAAAGAAGACTCACGACGAACTTTGTTTGATTTAGATAAGAATTTAATTAAACTACAAAGGCGTACATTAACTTCACGGAACTTCTAAGTAACGATCCTAGTTCGATCTTACTACAGACTATCTCACTGCCTGCCTCGCACGGCCTCCTCCCCAGATCGTTCCCTCGTCAGTCTCTGAATCTGACGGACCCTACTTCCTCAGATGTCGCGTCGCTCGATCGCTCTGCCCAGCTCTCAGCAACCTCTGCTCCAAGTCCGAAGTCAAAGTAAGAGTAATCCCTCTCAGTCCTATACCCTCTATAAGTATCGCTTTGCAGCGTCCAGAGTTCTGCCCTCCCCACGCCTCATTAACGTCACCTCGTGTCACTTTGCCGCGTGACACTTTAATCGCTCGCCTGCCGAGCCGCTTCATCGTCGGAGGCATGCATCCCCCGGCGTCTTATGAATGCCATGACTCGTGTCACTTCAACCGCTCGTCTGCCGAGCCGCTTGAATGGTGTCTCGTTACACCTCGTTCGAGTGGTGTCGTTGTTGCTGGCTCAGTGAGGACTGGCTTTCGTCCGTCATGGTTCCATCTCGACGACGACGACATTATCATGATGATGATGCCCTTTCGTCGTTGTCGTCGACTTCCTCACGCGACAAAGACATACATAACCATGCTACACACTGTGCATAAGCGATTTGTATTACTAACGTTCTAGTGGTATCCGGACGATTGGTCATAGGACGATTGGTCATAGGACGATTGGTCATAGGACGATTGGTCATACGGACGATTGGTCATAGGACGATTGGTCATATGCCGCTAATAAACCGACATAATTCGTTGTAGTCGTTAGTTGTGGACATTCTTAGTTTTAAGCTTAACGCACCGTAGCATACATCGTTTTTAGACAAATACAATCAGTGCCAATCAAGACACTTATTAGGGAAATACTTACAGGGATCAACTCACTTCAAAGAACTTAACGTTTGGTCGAAATAATACACGTTTTACCCGTATGTAACTCAAGTATTGTTTTACGTATTGTTCGTATTTTGTATTACGTATTTCACAGTAAAATGATCCAGTAAATAGTTTTCATGTTTTAAAAACTTCTTTGTTTTAGCCTTCGATAGCCTTCGATAGTCCCATCGCCGATAGGACCTATGACCGGTAGGCCCTATGACCAATCGTCCGTATGACCAATCGTCCTATGACCAATCGTCCTATGACCAATCGTCCTAGAACCGTTCTAGTAGTTCTTATTTGTTATCCTGAAAGCAATAAGCATTTGCTGAAAGTATCGCATTATTGTATCTAACAAACACTAAAAATAGCCTACTCCTTAACTTACCACAAGAAGTCACCGTTTTGTGTGGAAAGTATCCTTCAGATAAACTCCAGTTCTAACTTTTATCGCGAGAAAACAGGCTTTTAGTCAAAAAATATCTAGAGTGCTAGCGCTGCCAATAATTATGACAATATACGCTGGTGAAAAAATTGGTGCCTTGCGCCTGGCTCTACAGTGGTGCTTAAGAAGTTTGAAGATTACGATTACTATAATGTCTGAATTTATATAGCCTAGAGTTACGATTAGGCCTTATGACCAATGTTAACTGCCTGAAGGATTTTCGTTAGCTTAGGGTCTCTCAACTCTACCCTGATAGCAAATTGATCAAATTAGTGCACAGTTCTCGTGCGTAACCCTTAATCGACGGCATCTTGGTGAGCTTGCGTGCTTTGAGGTACGCACTTCCCCAATTTTAAGTCTTGGGGAAGTATTAGATATAACTGGAAAAACAATATTTTAGCGTATTTAATTATTTCATTGATTATATCCTGTATTTTAGCGAATTTTATCAAGTCAGTTAATCATTTTTAAAAGAAAACCAAAGTGATGAAACATTCGAACAATTTACTTAGGCCCCTAATTAATTATCAACAAAGTATTGAAAAATCTTACCGCTCAAATTTACGGAATTGGAAAGAGATAGATCTATGGTAAACAGTGGCCTGGCAGATACCCACACAGCCTGCAGTGTTAGTCGCTTGTGTGCTCGGTCGGTCCGTGGAGAGATTTAGGTTGGCCCGACGTGTACAATATTGCTTCGCAGCTGTTCATGCTATTCTGAACGAGCACACCGCCGTAGCTGCTCGGCTTGCTTGCATACGAGGAATGCCAGTCCGAGCCAGTTGCGTCTAACAGTGGGATTGTTGGGAGAATGATCTCCATGGATACCAGAAGAGGAGGGGTTAACGTACGGTTTGGATATAAACTGGGGCCGACAACATAACGCCTGAAATGCAGTTCTGATTTACGTTTGTTACGATTATTTAACGGCGCAATTGTATCACAGGTGATAAAAGTAGCAGTGCTGAGTGACTTCTGAGTCACTAATATATAAATCCGCCAGAGTGTTGGGGTTTTGTTCTCTTATTCCAGGTCGGGGGAGAGAGGTTTGACGTCAATTATGGTCCGAGCAGATAAGTTAATACGTATAACACAGGATATAATTAATAAAAGGATTAAATGCTAAAATACAGTTTTCCTTATAAGTAGGCTAATAATAATACAAGCTCAGCTAAGCTAGCCTTCTAAGAATCTAAGTGAATAACATTCTCTGACCATTTAATTCTCGTTGATTAATTTCTCCGTTCAGACGAAATACACGTAATTCCAGTTCAGTGAACCTGACGACAAAGAACAGGAAGAAGAAGAAAACAAAAGATTATCGTGTGAAAAACAAAAACAGCAACAAAAGCCTCCAAATGAAACGAATCCTTAATTAGCGCCTTCGTCTCTGATTCTGTCGACAGGGAAGAACTGGAAATAAGAAACAACTAAAGCAACAAAATTCTCATAATCATCATCATCATCATCGTAACATCCATACATACAAAGATATGGACTCATAGATAGTTGGGTTTACACCGATTGACCTAAGTAGCAAAACAATCGATCCATAGGCTATTCTGACATTATAGTCGGCACATCATCTCAAACGAACTATCAGCAGCTGTAAGTGAGGGAAAAACACTCCAACACTTTCTCATAATTAATTAAAATGGGAGAGCTGGAACGACGTGTTCATCCTCAGGCAACTAAACCCATTCTTCTCTCTCGGCCACTTCTTCTATACTTAATAATGACCCACATTTAATAAAAGACACGCGCTTAAGAAAAACCACACACTTAAGAAAGACCAACGTTTAATAAATGACTCACACTTCATAAAAACCCATACTACTAAAAGACACACCCTTAACCTTCGCAGGACGAAGACATTTTACGATACACGGAGGACGAAGAGGGGTAATTTTTTACCCCAAAGCAATTTTTAATATCTCAGCTCATAGGTAAGGTACAATAAAAAATGAAGTATCAATTCTAATAGTTCTAAGGTCAAGGAATCGATCTATCCTAGTGAGAATAGTCTGTCAGTACCACTTTCCAAAATGGCGGCCAAGATGTCCGCCAAAACACAGAAATATGCATATTTCCGCTCATAGGTAAGCTACAATGACAAATGAACCCTCCAATTTCATAGTTCCGAGGTCAAGGAATCCATTTATTGTAGTGAGAATAGTCTGTCAATACTACGTTCGAAGATGGCGGCCAAGATGGCCGCCAAACACAAAAATATGCATATTTCAGCTCATAGGTATGCTACAATGACAAATGAACCATCCACTTTCATAGTTCCGAGGTCAAGGAATCCATTTATCGTAGTGAGAATAGTCTGTCAATACTAACTTCCAAGATGGTACCCAAGATGGCGCCAAACACAGAAATATGCATAACTCAACTCAAAGATATGCTACAATGACAAATGAACCCTCCACTTTCATAGTTCCGAGATCAAGTAATCCGTTTATTGTAGTGAGAATAGTCTGTCAATACTAATTTCCAAGATGGCGGTCAAGATGGCGGCCAAGATGGCGGCCAAGATGGCGGCCAAGATGGCAGCGAAAACACAGAAATATGCCTATTTCAGCTCATTGGTATGCTACAATGACAAATGAACCCTCCACTTTCATAGTTCCGAGGTCAAGGAATCCATTTATCGTAGTGAGAATAGTCTGTCAATACCACTTTCCAAGATGGCGGGCCATCCCTTAGAGGTAAATTAGTATTGGCAGACTATTCTGACTACGATAAATGGATTCCTTGACCCCGGAACTATGAAAATGAAGGGTTCATTTGTCATTGTAGCCTACATCTACCTCTGTTTTGAAATATGCATATTTCTGTGTTTGGCAGCCATCTTCGCCGCCATCTTGGAAAGTGGTATTTACAGACTATTCCCACTACGATAAATAGATTCCTTGTCTCGGAACTAATGGATTGGAGTTCGTTTGTCATGTAGCATACCTATGAGCTGAAATAAGCATATTTCTGTGTTTGGCGGCCATCTTGGCCGCCAACTTGAAAAGTGGTATTGACAGACTATTCTCACTACGATCAATAGATTCCTTGACCTCGGAGCTATAAAATTGGAGGGTACATTTGTCATTGCAGCATACATACGAGCTGAAATATGCATATTTTTGTGTTTGGCGGCCATCTTGGCCGCCATCTTGGAAAGTGGTATTGACAGACTATTCTCACTACGATCAATGGATTCCTTTACCTCGGAACTATGAAATTGGAGGGTTCATTTGTCATTGTAGCTTACCTATGAGCGGAAATATGCATATTTTTGTGTTTTGGAGGCCATCTTGGCCGCCATCTTGGAAAGTGGTATTGACAGACTATTCTCACTACGATAAATGGATTCCTTGACCTCGGAACTATGAAATTGGAGGGTTCATTTGTCATTGTAGCATCATACATACGAGCTGAAATATGCATATTTCTGTGTTTGGCGGCCATCTTGGCCGCCATCTTGGAAAGTGCACTCCCAAAATTATTGCAACTATTGAAATCGAATTCCACGGTAGATTCAGTACTTTATTTCTGATTACAGGTTACTTATGAAAAATATCTTTGAAAAATGCATATTCACCATGAACGAATAATTAACGACGTCGAGGACGAAGAGGGGTAAATTTTTACCCCATGACACTTTGAACTGAAAAATCTTTTTCCCCCAACATGACATTTTCTTGTCTTTGGTGTCAGAATGTGTCAGAGGTATTAACTTGTAAACACATGGAACGTCAAATTATAACTGCCAACGGTTGCTCCGCAATCAGCATTCAAACACCCCTGGGGTAATTATTTACCCCTCTCCGTCCTGCGAAGGTTAATAATGAGAATTAATTAAATTCCTGGCTGACGATGCACAGGCCTGAGCAGCGGAAACGATTTTCATCTGACCTTTCAATTTCAGTCAAGTTGATCACAGAGAGATTGTCCTCAGAATGAACAGAGACCACAGTTGAAAACGAGACACGATCCACATGGGCCTAGACTCATAACACTTCAAATATCACCCAAACCGTCGCTCAGCATAATATCATCAATTGTCTGTTCAATATACACATTTCACTGTCTCTCTGTCTCTGACTGTCTGTTTCTGTTTGTCTGTCTGTCTCTGTCTGTAGCAGTCTGTCGCAGTCTGTCGCAGTCTGTCTGTCTCTGTCTGTCTCTGTCTATTGCGGTCTGCCTCTGTCTCTCTGTGTCTCTCTTTGGTATATAATAGCGATTCTAATTATGGCTACCAAAGAAAATGCTATTGCGAGATTTGCAGATCTATGGATTACGGAGCTGATTAGTTCATGAGCCACAGTTGCGTCCGTTCGGCATGAACGCCGACTTTGCTTAGCAGCAACTGGTCCAGTTAGCTACATTGGTAAGGGCGTAGTCTGCGCGTCTCATGCGCCCTTGTGAAAGAGAGCATGCGGATCGCGGTTCGTTTCAAGTTGCTGGCTTATTTAACTAATTCCAGAGATTTAAATCTCAGGCTAGCACGAATCTTGCACGGAGACTTTAAATAGTATGGCGTCCATTCAAACTGGAGAGTGCTGGAGAAGGATCTCAGCCGATCAATTAATTTAAAAATGAGCAGGGTCGAGGCCATATTATACAGTCGCTATAGAAGAACGCGAACATTTACATTTGCTGTTAGCCGTTAACTTGATTAGTTAAAAGGAGTACGGAATGAAACCCCGACGAGGGAACATACATTAACTTTTCCCCAAAGTGGAAATAACCGCCATCTGTCGTGCGGAAAGATGTAAGCCGCTTGATGGCAGATGTCACTAATATTTCTCCTGATATTCATCCGATAGATGGACACGTGGACCGCTCGTGCAGATGGCCATTGGCCAGAGACATCCACCGCCGGCGGTCGGACTCGCCTGTGCGGTTTCTGCATAGCGATACACGATGGAGAAATGACTGCTTGGCATTGGAAGATGGACATGAAACGAGGCTAGGGGTGTAGGTTACTGCTTGTCCCGCCGGTGGGAAGCGAAATCACGGTTCTCTCTTATATCCTTCTGACCTTTTGACCTTTGGTATTTGATATGCACACCTATACGTTGCTTAGCAGCGACCATAGGCTGATGCCTTGAGCTTAAATACAATGGCGCTATAGAAGTAATTGGGTGTTTATTGTACTTATATGTATTTTCTGTCCTGATTACAACTGCTGAAGTTCAGACTTAGACAATCTGGACGTATCAGAGGGCGACGGGATACTTTGAGGTTCACCGCGCTGTGTTAAGATGCGGAACAATGTTCGCCCGGAAAAATCTGGAACCAAATCTTCCACAGTGCAACATATAGAAGATTCTCTGTGGTCGATCCAACTGCTTGGAACAGTTTGCCCAGCAACCAAAACCATGAGCTCTCAGGTCTTTCTACGATGGTTCTTTTTCGTGAGCTCTAGTAAACCAAGCAATTCAAATCGTCTCTGTTCTTTCGTGGTCATCCACTGGACTTCACAGAGGTGCAAAAACGCAGTAGCAGGTGCTATGGTAGTAAAATGCAATTACCTCATGTTTTGTCTTTGCCTCAATATGGAATGCCCCTATGTTAAGTTGACAATTGTTCGTGAAGCCGTGTAACAAGTTTGCCAGGTTTATCCTGTTGGGCTGCTGTTTACACTGAAAAGTAGGCACTTGGGATAGATGATGAAAGGCCAGATTTTTGGAGTTTGAGATCTACTGGCTTAGTTGTATTGCATTTTGAAAAACCAAATGACAACAGGTTGAAGACTTCATGGTCACACGGCGGTTGTTTGAAGACTTAGGCTAAATGGCTCTGATTCATTCATTCATTCATTCATTCATTCGTTCATTCATTCATTCGGAGGACTTATATATAGCGCTTCTCCAAGATAATCTACTCAGAGGCACTCTCCTGGGAGGTAGACTGATTTCGCTTATTTATTGCACTTCTCGTCATGAAAACTGAATTTGAGGCGAGATAACTGTGTGTGACCAACCTGTTCAGGGTCATTACATGGAGTCTACTCAGCAGGTGCAAACTGGCAATCAGTGGATTATAGACCAAGATTATAGACCGCACAGATGAACATTCTGACCAATACAGCACAGTGGTCTCTTATGGGCCTGGCAGGCTTGGCTGTTGTGAATATACTAGATAAGGCCTAATCTATGGGCAGGCAGTTGCAGGGTTCAACAAACACTTGTTTTTGGCAATATTAGGCTACTGATTAAAAGTTACACAATATGTCTTACATTTTAATTAAACCAATAATTAAGTACACAAATATTCATGAAAAGGCACCTTAACAAAAACTATTAATATGCAAACATATTCATGAAAATTCAGATAAATTAAGACCATGTATGCAATATACTTATTGTAAGGCACCTTAACGAAAACCATTGCTAAGCTAGCATTTTCATGGAAATTCAGCTCAATTTAAACCAGTTCTGCAGAAATACTTATGGAAAGGGACCTTACCGAAAACCATTGTTATAAATCATGGATATTCAACTCAAATTAAACCAAGTATGCAAAAATACTTGTGGAAAGGCACCTTAACGAAAATTATTGTATAATATACATAGAAATTCAGTTCAATCAAAACCAATTCTGCAAAAATACTAATGGAAAGGCACCTTAACTAAGACTATTAATACGCAAATATACTCAGATAAATTAAGACCATGTTTTGCAAAAATACTTATTGAAAGGCACCTTAACGAAAACCATTGTTTTTCATACTTGCAAAATGCAGCTCAATTAAACCAAGTATGCAAAAATACTTATGAAAAGTCACCTTAACTAAAACAATTAATATGCAAACATACTCATCAAAATGCAGCTCAATTAAATCAAGTATGCAAAAATATTTATGAAAAGTCACCTTAACTAAAGCAATTAATATGCAAAAATATTCATCAAATGCAGCTCAATTAAAACAATTATGCAAAAATATTTATGATGAATCACCTTAACTAAAATAATTAATACGGTATGCAAATATAACTAACTGTTAGAGCAGAGATAATATTTGCTATCTAAACCCAATTAATAACTAACTGTCAGAGCTTAGACAATTTTTCCTATCTGTTACCTGTAACAAGTTGCGATCTGTCAGCTTGGTGTTGTGAATAAACGAAATTGATTGATTGATTGATTGATTGATTGATTGATTGATTGATTGATTGATTGATTGATTGATTGATTGATTGATTGATAGGGCCTACTCATCAAATGCAGCTCAATTAAACCAAGTATGAAAAAATATTTATGGAAAGTCACCTTAACTAAAGCAATTAATATGAAAACATACTCATCAAGAAACCAAGAATGCAAAAATATCTCTCTCTACTACACACACACACACACACACACACACACACACACACACACACACACACACACACACACACACACACACACACACACACACACACACACACACACACACACACACACACACACACACACACACACACACACACACACACACACACACACACACACACACACACACACACACACACACACACACACACACACACACACACACACACACACACACACACACTCTCTCTCTCTCTCTCTCTCTCTCTCTCTTAAATTAATAGGAGCAACGCATATCCTTGAAAAAAAGCATCAACATAGTACCGCTTAAGAATCTAGCCTACCTAAGAGTTTATTTTCCATATTATATATCGTCATTTAGGCTAGCCTATAATATCGCTCCAACCGCACAATACTAACCAAACAAATACCGTAACAAATGCACAAATACTGACAAAACAAATAGGCCTACCGCGTCGAATGCTCAATACCGACAAAATAAACACCACTCCAAGCGCACAATACTGGCACAACAAATTCCACTCCAAATGCACAATACTAACCCAAAAAATACCACTCCAAACGCACAATACGTACAAAACAACTAGGCCTACAACGCGAAACGCACAATATATAGGCCTACTAACAAAGCAAATTCCACTCCAAATGCACAAAACTAACAAAAAATACAACTCCTAACGCACAATACGTAGAAAAAATGCCACGCGAAATGCACAATATATAGGCTTACTAACTAAACAATTCCACTCCAAACGCACAAAACTAACAAAAAATACCACTCCAAACGCATAATAGCCTACGTACAAAACAAATACCACGCGAAATGCTCAATATATATAGGTCTACTAACAAAACAAATTCTACTCCAAATGCACAGAACTAAAAAAAATATATAACTTCCAGCGCACAATAGGCCTACGTACAAAACAAATACCACGCGAAATGCACAAAACTAACAAAAAATACCACTCCAAACGCACAATACGTACAAAACAAATACCACGCGAAATGCACAATATATAGGCCTACTAACAAAACAAATACCACTACGAAAGCACAATAGCCACAAAGCAACGACCCCTTCTTTTATTTTTCTTCAACCCTATTTTGCCGCGCCTGCTCAAGTGCCGACTTGCCCCTCTGCCCCCCTACGGTACGCCACTGTGTGTCCCAGAGTGCAACGATCTGCAAACGAAATGCAACAGTCCAAATCCAGCTGACTATATAGAGACTGGAACACAGAGCTCCTTGATGAATGCCATTTGCCAGGCTAATGCCGACAACTGAGGCTCGGCCGCGTCACCATGATTTATCTTGACTGCAACATAATTATGCAGCCATTGAAGCATCGCTTTATTCCATTATATGCCAATATTTTTGGCTTGTTGGCTACGAATCTCGGAATCTGGCAGGGCAGTCAAAGACGCGCTGTATATCTGGCTAAACGCTAACTTTGACAGACCGGTAAGGATAGAATTGCAATAGTACAAGATCGTCATGTTTAATTAAATGGTCACTGCTGCGCTGCACGACAGTTGGCCTGAGCTGGTGCTGTTATATGTAGGCGTTATCTGGCGCAACTGGTAAAAGCAGGATCTGCAAACGGTGTTTCACTTGGTCCGGTAGCCTACGTGTCATTGATAAGTTTTCGTCCAAAATCACACCCTGCTGCAGGCTGCGAACAACGGACTGCATGTTGACTCCATCAGTCAGAGAATTGCAACATAATCGATTCGTCGTCAACTGTTGATCGCACCTGACGTCAGTCCAGCGTCTTTGTTGGATTCAGCCGCAGCCAATTCCAAGACATCCGACTCTGTACTTCGTCAACAATGGCCTGTAAGGCTGTATAGAAACAGTTGTGTCAGACGGATGGCATGCAGATTACTGTAACAGTTGTACGCTGCAGTAGGCTACTATACTGCTGGATCCGCGCTCACACAGCTGTGATGAGTCGAGTTATATCGGCCGTATGTTAAATGTATAAGAGCAGCCAATAACAATCATGCGGGACGAGTTGCCTTGGTTGCCTCTGCAAATACGCTTTGAGTTTAAGATCCTATAGTGCTGATGAGTAAGTGCCTGGTCGGTTTTGCTCCATCCTACCTTATAGAGCTTAATTTTATATGCATTACAGTGTCTGCCACACAGAACGAAGAGATCTGATTGCTACCCTGCAGTCGCGTATACTCTGTCTCATATGTTGCATGACATGCAGCCTCGCAATGGTCATCTCCTAGTTCTGGTACAATAAAAGACGAGTACCGATAAGTCTGGTACATACATACATACATACATACATACATACATACATACATACATACATACA